>CANTUT010001128.1:15000-249397 GCA_947687605.1 Reutealis trisperma
AATCGAACTGAATTGAAAATGTTCAGTGCGGTTTGTCAGTTTTGGCTACTAGGCTTTTTTTTTGGGCTTTTTTCTTTTTTTTTTTTTTTTCATAAATATGATAATGAAATAATATATAGAGGAACTAGGTTCATTTATAAAATTTGATGGTGGAAGTAGAATTAGTTCTATTGAACATTAGAAAGTGTTTAAATTGATGTTGCTCAAGGTTGAAAGGTGAAATTGAAAGGAAAGGAATTATCCTTCCTTAAAAGAATAGCTTGGGCCATTTAGAGAACAACTAAGGAAAGTGTTAAGATTAGTAACAAGTATATTTATAGTATATCTATCATGACCCATCTTTGAGCCATGACGGTCTTAGGGCACAGGGAGATGTAAAGTCACCTAAACCCATAGAACCTGCTTATAACTTATTAAGTGCCGATAAATATCATGTTACCTTTATCCCAAGATTGAAACCACAATTACCATTCCTTATTACTGATTACCATATTAAGTATCTACATGATAAACATTTATCATATTAAATCCATTTTCATACTTATCGCTTTTGAACTCCATTTTCTACTATTTTAATCACAACTCGCCCATATATTACTTAAGTACTTGGATTGTGAAAATATAGTACCAAACCATACATATACTAATAATAATTTAAATTATACCATTATTACAGACCTTAACAATCCATGGAGCTCTAGAGTGAAACTTCCAAAATACAACATAATATATACATCATAATACCAAAAGTAGCAATGTAATTTCCAAGCGAAGACGTAGAACTTGGAATTTACCTTGCTGATCTATCAGCTAGTCCTGAAAATAAACAACTACAAGATGAGACAGAGCTTAGTGAGTACAAAATAATATTATAAAGGTTAAACAATGATGTATGTCAAATGGTGATTCCTTTTAACAATAAAGTAAAATGGATTAGAAATTTTTCTTATGGAACAATTTTCCCACACATATATAATATGTATTATATCTTTAGTAGAAAATTTCCTTTCATGGAAACGGTATGTTTCTCCCACAATCAATCGAGTGGTGGCATACGCCTTGCTCACTCCCACATGCCTAGTCACACATACAACTTATTAGGTCATACGTACTAGGGACCTTAAACCCTTCCCAGCTAAGGTTTGAATAATCTTGACCCTATCCGCGTGTCCATTACCATTGTGCACAAGGTCTGATGTATTGCCCCATATCATAGGAGTTTTCTGCTTATCATGGTATCATTATAACATTTTACCTTTCTATCTATGAAATGATTTCAATGGATAATACATCAATAAACAATTAGGTTCCCATCATTGATCACATTATAAGATCAAAGCAATATAGGCTCATTTGGCCAAGTGCCATAAAGGAATATTTTATTCAATTTGGCTTAATAAACAATAAGGCAGATGATGCTTACTAAAGAATTGCAATGCATTTCAATTAGAAAATGATATAACATTTATGCTCATATTTAAGGCACAAATTGTATTATATTATTAAGTACTCACTTCTTACTCCTTAGCTCCTATACCGATAGACTCAGCGTAAATTATAGTGACGCTCCTCGGTATCCTGAGCAATGTCTTTGCCTTTTAATTCTATGAATTCACCCAAATAAGGGTACATCAAATCTATTCCTTTAACTTTCTAACCAAACTTTAACTATTTCATATGAACATATCATTCCTCAATGTCACATATCATTTACCCCTTGCTTACATATGTCATAAACCAATTCAATATCTTTTAAATATCCCCTATAACACAGTCAAGGAAACACATGTAATATTAACATCTAATTACATTTTTAATGATCTTATTATAAGATCACGAATGAGGAATTTCATAAAAATGTTAAATGAAATAATCTAGCAATAAGTCACAAACACTAGAACAAACTATTCCAATATGGCCAAGAACATAACTGCCCACAGGTGAAATCCCAGTTGTGCCTCCACCTGTGGGAGGCTACTAGATGAATTTCTAAATTTTCCTTATCACACAACTGGAATCCCAGCTGTGTGGTCGCCCATGGCTGTCCAACTTCCATTGATTTTCTCATGCATTCTTTGTTATTTCTCACTTATTAAACCCCAATTTTTAACTCCCATCCTCATATTCCATCAATTAACATGTAAAACTAGTCCTTTCTTAAATCCCTCCTCCAAAGTCAAACCACATAAATCAAAAGAAAAGTATATACTTGCTAACAATCCATCACTCTTAAGCTAGGAGCAATGAAAGAATCACTTAAACATAAAATCTTACCTTGTATTGCTTTAAATTTGGTTCTATGTTGAAGAATAAGTTGAGAGGTTTTAGTCTTTAGTGAGAATGTGATTTTGGTGCTAGGCTACAAATGAAAAGAATTAACATATTTTCACTTTATATGTAATTGAAATCAATGGTGGTGATTTAATCTTACAAGATCAATGGTCACATTTTTGCCTAAGATGGATGGCTAAGATTGATCAAGATGGATGGTTAAGATTGCCCTTAGGTGTATGGTGAATTAGCACCATAATAATGAGTTCAATAATCACCAAAATGCTTAAGGACATGGTGATGGGAAATTGAATTAGCTTAGGTGTTAAAGTTAACAAAAGTCAACAAAGGTGGCTATCACCCAAAATGGTGACAAACCTAACTTAACCTCACCCTAACCCTTAGTTAGTTCATTCTAACCCTAGTTTAGTCAAGCTCCACCAATTTTTGGGCCTTAGTGGGCCCGACAATTCCATGGGCTTTGGCCTTGAGTCCAAAAGCCCATTAACAAGCCCACCCGAACTCATTTTCTGAACTCAAAAATTTTTTATAACTTTTTCTCTTCCCTTTCACTTGGCATTTTAAATCTTACCTTCCTATATCATAATAAATTCAAAAAAAGACATATTACCTTAAATTAATTTAATAAAACATACATGAACATTCACACTTCATAAAATACACAATCATACGCTCAGCACGAAAAAGGGTTCCTTTCATCCCATCACTATATCATTGGTAATATATTCATAAAAATTCATATTATATGGTATTATTATAACTCTAATGAGCTATAGAAACCTTAGGTATCTTGACCTTAAAAGTAATAAGTTGTGCTTTAATGAACAGGATAGAAATGTTAACAAGTTAAACTAAATTAAATAAATGTTATAATAAGAAAATGATTGATGTGCAATTGAATTGCAAATATATAGAGTCTAAAGACAAGGATAAGGATATTGTCGAGAAGTGCGAGGAGCACTACTAGCATTAGAGTTAAATGTAAATAGGAGCAAAGGAGTCTAAGGTGGGCACTTAATAATATGACTTGTGTTATATGCTTTGAACCATTATTGTTCAAACCATAATCGTTGGAAATATTCCAACTCATTGATGAGTTTGAATTGCCTATTGAACATTGAGCCATTTAATATGATGCTCCATGATGATAATTGATTATTATGAACCTATCATGATCAAATTCATAATGTGATCATTGTATTCCTTAACGTGAACCGTATATGAATTTTCTTATTGAATGCCCATTGATAAGTAGAAATCCCCTTTTAATATGGGGTAATACATCAGAGTATATGCACTTGTTAAGGGGTTAGGGTGAGAGCACCTAACTTTTATTAGGGGGAACGCCTAACCATAAGACCTAATCAGTCTTACATAATGTGATACATGTGAGTGAGCAAGGCTTAGGCAGCCACTCTTAAATTTATATGTGTGGAAAGCATCCTGCTCCCAAGAAAATGTCATTTCTACAAAAGATATTATTTTCATCTCAAATGAGAAATTGAGCTATAATGATAATATTGATTGAAATCGTTCCATTACTTTAAAGAGCCCTCCCTAAAAATGGTCCTTGTACTCATCACACACACACACACACACACACACACACACATATATATATATATTGTATTATTATGTACTCATTGAGTTTTGTCTCATTCTTTATTGGTTTAAATTTTTTAGACAAGGTTGACGTGTCAGCAAAGTAAATTCCAAGCTATATTCTTCCTCTTGGAAGTCGCTATGCTAAATTCAAGTATAGCGATTTTTGACTATGAAGACTATTGTTCTAGAGCTCCATGGTAGTGAAAGGTTTAGTATAAAAACATTACTGGGTTTACATAGGTTGTAAATTATATTGTAACTAATATTACAATAATGTATGAAATAATGTACATTTGGCTAATGATATGAAATGAAATTCTAGAAATTTTACAAATGTGTTTGTGAATGGTATTATAAGTTAATTGGGAAATGATAAGCAAGTAATGGGTAACAAGGAAAGGAAATTAGGTTATGATCTTAGGATAAGGTCCTACATAATGTATAGTAAATGTTTATAAGTTAAATGGGATTCAATGGGTTTAGGTGACTTTATGTCTCCCTATGCCCTAGGATCATCATAGCTTAAGCTTAGTGAAAATCCTAAACACATGATATGTGACCTAAGTCCATATGTGATATGGAAAGAAGGCAATTTAGGGGTTAGAGAATATTCATTATTCACTAAGCCCATTGGATGGATTTAGGGGTTAGAGAATTTTCACTAATGTTAAAATAGTCTTTTCCACTTTAAGGCTTTATGGAATTATTCATTAACCCTAAAGGGTAAAATGGACATTTCACAATAAAGCATAAAGTGTTAAAGGGCATAAAAGTTTTGAGTGAAGAGTTAAGGATTAAGTCTTGGATGGAAAAGATGTACATAAGGTTTTTGTTCATCTTTTTCACAAAAAGGAACATTATTTTTCATTTTGAAGCTTTTGGAAAGAGAAATTAAGAGAAAGAAAGAAAAGATGAAGAAAGTGTTTCTTCAATTTTTCTTTTGATCTTTAATTCTTTTCTTTGTTTTTTGTAAAAGAATAATTGCTTGGAAATTGAAAATGGATTTAGTCTAAAAAATCAATAGGAAACCTTATCTTCCTAAGGATTTTTGTTGGAGAATTTAAGGTTGGAAACACTAGGAATCGAATTAATTAAACCAAACACTAGGAATTGAATTAATTAAGCCAAATATTAGGAATCAAATTGATTGAGCCTCACAAAGAGTTGTGATGAACAAGTGTTGTTCACTTATTAGATATTAAGTTCCAATAATGACAATTTGTATATGAGGATTTTGTGATAATTAAACTCTCAAAATAGAAAAATCAAAAAAATTAAAATATTTCTTTTTGACATTTGAACCCTTTTAAATCATCCAAACTAAGTAACAAATACAATCCAATTGGAATTGTGAAAAATGGATAAGAAATAGGCAAGAACGGGTGAAAACAGGCAAAACAGGAAGTAAGGTTGCTTGTCGCATGACTCTGTGCGGCACCACACGGCCCTATAAGGTTGCTACACAGCTCTGTGTGACACTACAGAGTGTGCGGCACTGCCGCATAGCCCTCTGCGGTACCAAAGAGGCTTATGCGGCAATTCACGCAAGTTCCCTATTTTTCCACTATCCCACATCGAAAGTTTAAGTATTATGAGCTCTAATCCTCCTCCTATATATAGAGCACCTCTTCAGACTTCAAATGACCAACTTTTAGAGCTTGAAAAGTATTAACTTCAAGCAAACCACTTTGCATTTGCTCTTTGCTTCGCAATGCAAGTTGGGGGGTTTCTCTTTGATTCCTACTCAACTAGTTAAAGGCTTTCTACCTGCCTATTCAAGGCAAGTCCATTGCCCAAGGCTCATGTTGGGAGGTTTCTCTTTGATTCCTACCCAACAAGTTAAAGGCTTTCCACTTGCCTATTTAAGGCAAGTCTATTGCCCAAGGCCCATTTCTATAGTCTAAGGCTAGCCACCAACCATCATCTAAAGTGAACTGCCACACCATCTGAGGCTAGCTGCCACAAGCCATCTGAGGCTAGCCGCTGCCTATTGTCTAAGGCTAGTTGCCACCTACCATCCAGGGCTAGTTGTCGCTTGCTGTCTAAGGCTAATCGCCGCCTGCCATCTGAGATAAGCTTCTTTTTTGTTAATTTTCTTTTGTCTAAATTTTCTTGCCTCTTTTAGTTAGTTAATTAAATTGATTCATCTAGGTTGCTAGCTAATTAACTTGGTAATCAATTAAATTAATTAATTAACTTAACCCTCTTTTAATCAATCAATCAAAACATGATAAAGTGGCTAGGCTAAACTAACCACTTCGCAAGAAGGGAGAACTACATGGGTTCTAATTCCCGTTCAATGGGATACATAGGCATGCTTGGTTCAGACATCGAATCCAATTAAAACTAACTCTTCACCCTATCACCTTCTTCACTTGCTTTTATTTTGCTTTCCTTTACTTTGATATTATGTTTAGTTTAGGGAATATGTGACTTCCCTGGAATCCATAAGGACTAGAGGAGGTATCCCCTAAGTATGGGATTTTCTTGTAATATTAACTTTCTCTTATTTTGAACCTTAACTATGTTTTTACTTTATTATTCAAATAGATGAATTGAATGACCATACATATAAATTGTTCATGCATTTTAATTTATTTATGAAATATATTTTAAGTCACTCTTATATTCATCGACCAAACTTATTTTGTTAAAATAAACTGAAAACCTAGTCTCTAAATCCTTTTTGGTTTTAAGGCTAGTGATCTTTTTCCTTTGGGTAATAATTGGAGTCAAATGGGTTTTTCCCCTATATTTTCCCAAAATAAAAATAAATTAAGGTGGCGACTCTAAGAAATAATTTTCCAACCTATCAAAGATAAGCCCGAGAGCTTCCTCATGAGTTCTTTCCCAAATAAGCATTTCGATTCCCTTTAGCATATCGGACTGGTGCTCAAGCAAGGCCTTATAGCTGGCTACTCCACTAGGGACTAACTTTCTTTTAATAAAAGGAAAAATAAGTGGACTATTAATTGGTTTACAAAGAGTTTTGCCTTTTAATATGATTGTGACTTTGTATGCATCATTTGCATAGGCTCTTTGCCATTCAGCCTAGTTTTAGGAAAATAATGGATAGTGCGTAGCATTAAGTAGGTAACCCTCCTTTAGTCTATTCGCTGATAATGAAATCATCCACCCCGCGATGAATCCTTTGATCCTTTCAAATGTGTAACGAGTATGCACGTACTGTTGGACCTATATGAGGCTCCTTGACTCATATGTGATTAGGTATATTGCTGCTCTAGTGTGACGGGTACTCAAATTGAGCCACCTTTACCCTTTCATGTACTGAACTTAGATCCTGGCCTTAGGTTGTATGTACCATAATTAAAACCTTACATCTTTGCATTCTCATGAAATGTTTTCTCCATGCATATCATGCATTCATATTATATAACAAACCATGCATTCATCTCAAGTCTAGTTCGAATCTTAAGCTGAAGAAGGGTCAAACATTCTTACCTCCATTCAAACACCTCCCCCATAAACACTCTCATCTATAACCCATCACTTATCCAACAACCATTAGACTATCACTTTAAGTCTTTTACTTAAACACTATTATCCATTTACTCTAGCCCTTAACCTAAGCACTTTCACCCTTAAACCCTAGATACTCTCACCTCCATCCAAACACTTTCGCCCTCACAAGCCTAAAACTATCACCCTGACATTCAATCCTAAACACCTCACCCTATCCACATACCTCAAACACCTCACCCTAGCCACATACCTTAAACACCTCGCCCAAGCCTTACCCTAAACACCAAATGCTTAAACCTTATACCTTAAATGTAAACCTAAACCACCTTTAACCTGTGGACCTTAAGCCATAAAGCTGTAACCCTAGAACCTATATCCAACCCTAAAAACCCTACTACCTTACCATAAGCCTAACCCTTAGCCCTGTCCTTATAAAAAAAAAAAAAAAACACTAGACACCTTAGGCTCTCTATGCCAAAATCATTATCTTGATCCTATCCCTTATAAAAAATCAAACCCACTATCCTTAAGCCCAACACCAGTGGCCTATTAGCTTCAAAACTAGCTTGTTACCCTTAAGCCTAACAACTTTGGCCCAACATATTACCTTAAACCCAATACCTTAGATCCTACCCTAAACCAAAAACATTTGCCCCATCATACACCTTAAGCCTAAAGAAAAAAAAAAAGGTTGGCCTATAACATAATAGGAAGCCTTTTCTCTTAGGATTTGCATGCCTATACCTTCATCACCTTTTTTATTTCATGCCCATCACTTACATTGTCGCTTTGGTTTAAAGGTACCAACAGCCAACCCGCTTGACATGGCTTCCTTGGCTACACTTATGACCAGACTCCTTAAGAAGCAAGAAGAGCATTTTCAAGCTATCTGTAATAACTCACACCTACCTTAGGAGTTTTCATGACCAAATTGTTTGACATAGAACTATTAAGACTAAGTGTGTGCTTTTATAGAAATTTATGTGCTATGTGATTGATGAGTATGTGGCATGTTAAATTAATTTTAATATGTCTAATATGAGCTATTATTGTGAAATAAATGATTTATATGAAGTGCATTAGCATGAAATAATTTATTTTACATAAAATGAATTTTCATGCAAAAAGCCGATTTTTAAGCATAAAATAATTTTTATAAACATGTTTAAAATATTTTTAAACAAATATTTTGGGGGGGATTTTAATGGAAATAATAAGAAAAATATTTTATTTTTAATTATCTATAATTAGCCCCAAAATTAACTAAAAAGCCCGAATACCCAAAAGCCTACAACACCAAAACACTCCTAACGTAGCTCATTAAGAGTAATCTTGGAAATTGCCCAAAACCCTAGATATATTATATGAATTTTGGTAAGCCCTTCATTACAACAGCCACATTTTGTTATTTCATTATTTTGATGGAAAAATTCTCTCAAAAATATTCTTTCTGTCATAATTTACAAAATACCTTCAAACTTTGCGATTTCGTGTCTGTTTCGTAAGTTTTTCCTTTCATTTCAATTTGTTATTTGATTTTTATGAAACTAATCATGGAAAAATTATTTTGAATTGAATATTTACTTATTTTTATGGATTAAATTTGGCCTAGGTGAATTCTTGAGAGAGAAACCAATTTTTCTATCAAAAACACCAACCTCTCTATACGTTTTCTCCAAAGGTGAATCCTACAACTCAAATTTAAATTTTCAAGCATAAGCTCAATAAAGGAAGAGGGGGCCGAGGGGGGGGGGGGTGGGGTGGAGGGAATTTCTGCATTATTTTATTCCAAACTAATTTTTGATGTGTTTAGATAAAAAATATTGAATTAAATCATATTTCTGCATATTACTATAATGACCGAAAAGTTTTAGAAAACAAGAAAATTCAAGGTTTTTGTTCTAGAAATTAAAAGTTGGAAAATTCTATGATTACATATGTATGTGGCTACCAATTTGTGTATGATGGAGTTCTAAACTGATTTTTGTTATTTTTGGATGAAAAATAATGGTTTAAATCATGTGTTTACATATTACTATAATGACCAGAAAGTACCAAAAACAAGAAAGGTTCATGGTTTTCACTTAATACCTAAAAGTTGAAAATTTTTCATGCATAGGAATCTATATGGGTACTAATTCCTACATGTTTGTGTTCTAAAATGATTTTTGTTTTGATTACATGAAAATTCTTGGCTTAAACCATGTTTTTGCATATTACTGTAATGAACAGAAAGTGCGAAAAGTACGAAAAATGCATGTTTTCTCTGAATAGAGCATTAGGCCAATGTAGGGATTTTTATCTTAATGTCTATAATTTTTATATGCTATATTTTAATGATATTTGACATGTATAAATGAATGGTAAATGATTAAATTGCATGTTGATTGAAGGAATGACCCTAGACATGGCTAGAGGCAATTTGGTATACTTAGGGTATCTTAACCCTATGTTGTGATTAATATGTGAATGTGATTAAGTAATATGGAAAAAGGTTTTATGATGAGGTAATAATAAATTAATGATCTTGAATTGATGAAGGGAATGATTGTATGAATTGATCATAAGAGATAGGCATGACACTTGAAGGGCTATTGTTAGGTTGATATATATGGAAGTGTTAAGTATATTGATTTTGAGATCATGACATATTTTGTTTTACTTTAGAAAAGTCATAATATGAGTTATAATGTGTTTTCATGTGAGCTTATAAAGGCTAAGTGTGCAAGAATTTTAAAGTTAACATGTTATATACAAGTGATGAGTGCACTTCTATGTGTAACTATAAGTGTATGTGAATGTTATATGTGCATTAGGTAGTTATGAGATAGGATAGCATGATAATCAAATAAATACTAAGTATTGAATTAAATATTATGATAGAGCTTGAGAAGTTTTAGATGTTTAAGGGCAATGAGTATTAGGGGCAAAGGAACCACCAGGTGAGTAAACATTATATTCATGTTATAAGTGCAAGTGATTTTGTTATAGGAATCTTTGAGACTCTTAAAACTCCAGTTTTTTTTTCTACTTTCAATTATAATTATGTGATTTCTTTGTTAAGCTTGGGTTGGCAATAGACAATTGGTCTAAAGCCATTAATGTTTATTCAATGATATGAGAGACTCTTTGTAATTGTTGCCTTACTTTCTTTCTAGAACTACACTATTATTGTATCTTCTTTTCAAAAAGTTAAACTGCTATTGCTATTGTGATACATGTTATTGTTGCCTAACGTGCTATTGTTAAACTGCTATTGCTATTGTGATACATGTTATTATTGCCTAAAGTGCTATTATCATATGTGATTACCATTAGCTCTAACTATGGTATCTTTAACCTTTATGCTGAATCCTCTTACTGATGCAGGTAATCATCGGAACTTATGTACATGGTCTTTATCCAATGGATAGGGGTAATGTATCCACCTCAGCTAGAAGGAGTGGTTCTAGCCATGGAGCTTGGTCAATTTCATGACTTTATAAGTTATGGGTTAGGAGTTAGAATTTGGTATGCAGCCACCTCTCCCTTGAGTGAATTGAGCAGGGTCTTCACTCACGAGTGAATTGAACAGGGTCTTCATTTACAAGTAATAAGTGTAATTTTTGCAAACATTGTCAAATTGGAAACTTTGATTCATTTCCATTGCCTAAGGCTCATGTTGGGAGATTTCTCTTTGATTCCTGCTCGACTGGTTAATGGCCTTTCGCCTGTCTGTTCGAGGCAAGTCTATTACCCAAGGTTCATTTCCCTAATTTGAGGCTAGCCACCACCCACCATTTGAAGTGAGCCATCATGCCATCTAAGGTGAGCTACCACACCATCTGAGGATAGCCGCCGCTAGCCATCTGAGACCAGTCGTTGCTTGTCATCTGAGGCTAGTTGCCACCTGCCATCCAAGGCTAGTTGTTGTATGCCGTCCAAGCCCAGTCGTAGCCTACCATCAAAGGTAAGCTTCTTTTCCTTTAATTTTCTTTTGTCTAAATTTTCTTGCCTCTTTAGTTAGTTAATTTAATTGACTCATCTAGATTGCTAGCTAATCAACTTGGTAATTAATTAATTAACTCAACCCTCTTTTAAATAATCAATGAAAACATGATAAAGTGGCTAGGCTAAACTAACCCCTTCGTAAAAAGGGACAACTGCATAAGTTCTGATTCCCATTCAAAGGGATACATAAGCATGCTTGGTTCAGGCATCGAATCTAATTAAAACTAACTCTTCCTCCTATCAACTTCTTCACTTGCTTTTATTTTGCTTTCCTTTATTTTGATATTAAGTTTAGTTTAGGGAATATGTGACTTCCCTAAAACCCATAAGGACTAGATGAGTTATCCCCTAAGTATGGGATTTTCTTATAATATTAACTTTCTCTTATTTCGAACCTTAACTATATTGTTACTATATTGTTGAAGTAGATGAATTGAATGATCGTACATATAAATTGTTCATGCATTTTAATTTTTTCATGAAATATATTTTATGTCTCTCTTATACTCATCGACCAAACTTATTTTGTTAAAATAAATTGAAAACCTAGTCCTTGAATCCTCTTTGGTTTCAAGGCTAGTGATCTTTTTCCTTTGGCTAATTGTAGTTAAATGGGTTTTTTCCTTATATTTTCCCAAATAAAAATAAATTAAGGTGGCGACTCTAACAATTATTTTCTAACCTATCGAAGATAAGCCTAAGGGCTTCCTCATGAGTTCTTTCCTAAAAAAGCATTTCGATTCCCTTTAGTGGATCGAACTCGTGCTCGGGTAAGGCCTTACAGCTGGCTACTCCATTGGGGACTAACATTCTTTTAATAAAAGGAAAAATAAGTGGACTACTTATTGGTTTGAAAAGAGTTTTGCCTTTTAATATGATTATGACTTTGCATGCATCACTTGCATAGGCTCTTTGCCATTTAGCCTAGTTTTAGGAAAATAATGGATAGTGAATAGCATCGAGTGGGTAACCATCCTTTAGTCTATTCGCTGATAGTGAAATCATTTACCCTGCAAAAATCCTTTAATCCTTTCAAAGGTGTAATGAGTATTCACGTACTGTTGGACCCATATAAGGCTCCTTGACTCACATGTCGTTAGGTATATCGCTGCTCTAGTGTGATGGGCACCCAAATCAAACCACCCTTACCCTTTCATGTGATGATCTTAGATCCTGGCCTTAGGTTGTATGTACCATAATTAAAACCTTGCATCTTTGCATTCTCATGAAATGTTTTCCCCATGCATATCATGCATTCATATTGTATAACAAACCATGCATTCATCTCAAGTCTAATTTGAATCTTGAACTGAAGAAGGGTTAAACATTCTTACCTCTATTCAAACACCTCCCCTATAAACATTCTCATTTATACCCCATCACTTATCCAATAACCCTTAGACCATCACCCTAAACCTTTGACTTAAACACCATTATCCATTTGCTCTAGCCTTTAGCCTAAGCACTTTACCCTTAAACCCTAGATACTCTCACCTCCATCCAAACACTTTCACCCTCACAAGCTTAAAACTATCACCTTGACATTCAATCCTAAACACTTTATCCTAGCCATAAGCCTAACACTATCACCTTGACCTTCAATCTTAAATAACTTACCCTAGCTACATACCTCAAACACCTTACCCTAGCCACATACCTCAAACACCTTGCCCAGCCTTACCCTAAACACCAAATGCTTGAACCGCTACCTCAAATGTAAACCTAAACCACCTTCAACCTTTGGACCTTAAGCCATAAACGTGTAACCCTAAAACCTATATCCAACCCTAAAAACCCTGCAACCTTACCATAAGCCTAATCCCTAGCCCCTATCCTTATCCAAAAAAAAAAAAAAAAAAAAAACTAGACACCTTAGGTTCTCCATGCCAAAATCATCATCTTGATCCTATCCCTTGTTCAAAATCAAACCCACTATCCTTAAGCCCAACACTTGTGGTACATTAGCTTTAAAACTAGCCTGTTACCCTTAAACCTAATACCTTTAATCCTATCCTAAACCAAAAACATTTGCCCCATCATACCTTAAGCCCAAATAAAAAAAGTTGGCCCATGAGATAATAGGAAGCCTTTTCTCTTAGGATCTACATGCCTATACCTTCATCACTTTTTCTATTTCATGCCCATCACTTACTTTGTCACTTTGGTTTGAAGGTACCAATGGCCAACCCGCTTGACATGGCTTCCCTGACCACACTTGTGACCAGACTCTTTAAGAAGCAAGAAAAGCATTTCCAAGCTATCTGTAATAACCCACACCTACCCTAGGAGTTTTCATGACCAAATTGCTTGACATAGAACTATTAAGACTAAGTGTGTGCTTTTATGAAAATTTATGTTCTATGTGATTGATGAGTATGTGGCATATTAAATTAATTTTAATATGTCTAATATGAGTTACTATTGTGAAATAAATGATTTATATGAAGTGCATTAGCATGGAATAATTTATTTTACATAAAATGAATTTTCATGCAAAAAGGCTACTTTTAAGCATAAAATATTTTTTATGAACATTTAAAAATATTTTTAAATAAATATTTTGGGGGGATTTTAATGGAAATAATAAGAAAAATATTTTATTTTTAATTACCTATAATTAGCCCCAAAATTAACTAAAAAGCCTAAATACCCAAAAGCCCATAACACCAAAACACTCCTAACCTAGCTCATTAAGAGTAATTTTGGAAATTACCCAAAACCCTAGATATATTATATGAATTTCAGCTAGCCCTTCATTCTAGAAGCCACTATTCTATTATTTCATTATTTTGACAGAAAAATACTCTCAAAATTATTCTCTCTACTAAAATTCACAAAATACCTTCAAAGTATGCGATTTTGCGACCATTTCATAAGTTTTTCCTTTTCTTTCAATTTGTTATTTGATTTTTATGAAAATAATCATGGGAAAATTATTTGGAACTGAATATTTACTGATTTTTATTGATTAAATTTG
This sequence comes from Reutealis trisperma, assembly GCA_947687605.1. Classification (NCBI taxonomy): domain Eukaryota; kingdom Viridiplantae; phylum Streptophyta; class Magnoliopsida; order Malpighiales; family Euphorbiaceae; genus Reutealis; species Reutealis trisperma. Next base: position 29,348 of record CANTUT010001128.1, read on the forward strand.
GACTAGGTGAATTCTTGAGAGAGAAACTAATTTTTCTACTGAAAACACCAACCTCTCTACGTGATTTCTCCAAAGGTGAATCCTACAATTCAAAATTTAAATTTTCAAGCATAAACTCAACATGGGGGGGGGGGGGGGGATTTCTAAATTATTGTTTTATAAACTGATTTTTAATGTATTTAGATGAAAAATATTGAATTAAATCATATTTCTGCATATTACTGTAATGACCGAAAAGTTTCAGAAAATAAGGAAATTCAAGGTTTTCGTTCTAGAACTTGAAAGTTGAAAAATTCTAAGATTGCATATGTATGTGGCTACTAATTTGTGTATGATGGTTCTAAACTGATTTTTGTTATGTTTGGATGAAAAATAATAGTTTAAATCATGTGTTTACGTATTACTATAATGACCAGAAAGTACTGAAAATAAGAAAAGTTCATGGTTTTCACTGAATACCTAAAAGTTAAAAAATTTTCATGCATATGAAGCTATTGGGTGCCATTTCCTACATATTCATGTTATAAAATGATTTTTATTTTGATTACATGAAAAATCTTGGCTTAAACCATGTTTTTGCATATTACTATAATAAACAGAAAGTGCGAAAAGTAAGAAAAATGCATGTTTTCCTTGAATAGAGCATTCGACTAATGTAGGGATTTTTATTCCAACATCTATAATTTTTATATGCTCCATTTTAATGATTATTGAGATGTATATATGAATGGTAAATGATTAAATTGCATGTTGATTGAAGGAATGACCCTAGACAAGCATAGAGGCAATTTTGTATACTTAGGGTATCTTAACACTATGTTATGATTAATATGTGAATGTGATTAAGTAATATGGAAATAGGTTTTATGATGAGTTAACAATGAATTAATCACTTTGAATTGATGAAGGGACTGATTGTATTAATTGATCATAAGAGATAGGCATAACACTTGAAGGGCTATTGTTAGGTTGATATATTTGGAAGTGTTAAGTTTATTGATTTTGAGATCATGAAATATTTTGTTTGACTTTAAAAAAGTCATAATATGAGTTGTAATATGTTTTTATGTGAGCCTATGAAGGCTAAGTTTGCAAGACTTTTAAAGTCAACATATTATATGCAAGTGATGAGTGCACTTCTATGTGCAACTCTAAGTGTATGTGAATGTTAGATGTGCATGGGGTAGTTGTGGGATAGGATAGCATGATGATTAAATAAACACTAAGTATTGAATTAAATATTATGATAGATCTTGAGGAGTATTAAATGTTCAAAGGCAACGAGTATTAGGAGCAAAGGAACCACTAAGTGAGTAAACATTATATTCATGTTATAAGTGCAAGTGATTTTGTTATGGGAATCTTTGAGACTCTTGAAACACGAGTTTTTTTTTTCTACTTTCAATTATAATTATGTGATTTCTTTGTTAGCCTTGGCTTGCCAATGAATAATTGGTCTAAAGCCATTAATGTTTATTCAATGATATGAAAGACTCTTTGTAATTATTGCCTTACCTACTTTCTTTCTGGAACTTTATCTTCCTTTTAAAAAGTTAAATTGCTATTGCTATTATGATATATGTTATTATTGCCTATGTGATTACCATTAGCTCTAGCTATGGTATCTTTAACCTTTATGCCGAATTCTCATGCCGATGCAGGTAATCATTGAAACCTGTGCACATGGTCTTAACCCAATGGTTAGGGGTAGTGTATCCACCTAAGCTAGAAGGGGTGGTTCTAGCCTTAAAGCCTGATCAGTTTCATGACTTTATAAGTTATGGGTTAGGAGTTAGAATTTGGTATGATACCACCTCTCTCTTGAGTGAATTGAGCAGGGTCTTCACTCACGAGTGAATTGAGCAGGGTCTTCACTCATAAGTAATAAGTGTGATTTCTGTAAACATTGTCAAATTATGAACTTTGATTCATGAATTGTAAATCATGAACTTTGTGTTATAAGATATGGGTTTCCTTTTTAAAGGGATATATGTTATTGTATGTGTTGTATTGTTGACTCATTGAGATCATCTATCTCACCCCTTTTTCCTTGTGTGGTTCCAAGTGAGCATTTTGAGGAGGTAAGGTGATCACTCAAGCTATCTACTCTGCTTGGGAAATTTCCTTGTCAAAGTTATAATAATACCATACTATGTTGAGTCCTCAAACGCTCCGGGAATTATCATGGAAACTTTATTTTAAAATATTATGTTAGTGACTTTTATTTAGAGTCTTATTATTATTTTTTTATATATTGTATTAAAGTTTATATTTTTAGCTTCCATAACTTAAGGTTTTTCCTTTATAAAAGGTTTTTATTAAGATAATGTATAAGGTTTGGTATGATCATAGGCAAAGTTATTATATGCATGAGTGGGTTCTATGAATGTGGGTGACCTTGTGTCTCCCCATGTTCTAAGATCATCATGTCTCCAAAAATGGGATGTGACAGAGATGGTATCAGAGCTGTAGTTTTTTCTAAAGTGTAATTTAGACTTATTAGGTTAATTAAGTATAATTCTAGAGCATAGGAATTTTCCTGTCATGTCGCTTGTAGTCTATCGCTAGTATAGTTCCGCGAAATCCTAATAAACTATAGTACCTTTTATTATTGTTGTGCACCTTATGGTTTTCTCTTTAGTTGACTAAGAAGATTACCTCTACTAAAGGACTGTGACCAAGAGCACCGTGTGTGGCATGCAAGAGGACATGGCAAGAGATGTTCGAGAAGGCTGTGCCTATGATCCACCTCAAGAAAAAGAAAACTCCTGTGATGCGAATGATGTTAATTGATTGCTTAGCGATTTAGTATGCATTGATTTCTTTTATTGCCTATGACATGACTGACTTATATATGATAGGAAAACTCATGATGCTATAAGAATATATGTTACATGATTATGATATATGATATATGGTATGTGATAACTGATAACTGATATATGCTATGTGATAAGTGATATGTGATATATGTTATGCGATATATGCTATGCAATATGTGATATAAGATATGATATGACATGATGTCTATTCATGTAAAATGTATGGTTAATTTGATATGATAATGGGGTTAGATGGGTTAGAAGGGAGTTAGCATTTAATTCCCTTATCATGATAGCAGAATGCCTCCCAAGAAGAAAGTTTGCATAGCTGGCCAACCTATTAGGGCAAGTGAGGATGCCTTATCGGACATTGTATTGCATGCCTCCTCTGTACTTATATGGTCTAGGGAAAGACCTAATTTGGGTACACCAATTATGGGCTTTAATAAGCAAGCATCTTCGTAGGAGGTGCAAGCTATGTGTGAGGAAATGAGAGACTTGCACAAGGAATTGAAAGAGCTACAAGCTCAAAGGCAGGAAGTACTACTAACACAAGAGAGGAATGAAGTTTCACCACCTGTGGTAGTGGCACCTTCTTAGAAGGAGAGGAAGCGACTACTGACAAAGGGATGACTATAGCAAAATTTAAGAGGCTGCAGCCACCTACCTTTTGTGGCGAGGAGGGAGATGGCCCACATGAACTTTTGGATGAGATGGACAAGGTAGTCTGTTGATTGTCATATTTGGATGCTTGGGTAATTGAATTGGTAGGACTCTAACTCAAGAAGGAGGCATGGTATTGGTATGAAAGAAATATTAAGGAGCGACTATATGGAGCAGGCCCACCCATGTGGACAGAATTTAAGCAAGAGGTGATGGATCAATTCTTGCTTGAAGGCGAAAGGCAAGATAAGGCGCTGTAGTTCGGACAGCTAAAGCATAAGTCTAAAATGTCAATCTTGGGTTATGCTAAGGAGTTCAATTGACTTAGCAGGTTCGCTGTCAACATCATTCCTACCAAAGCTAGTTACATCAACTGCTTCCTAAAAGGGTTGATCACACCTCTATTCAACTCATTGGCAACAACTGAATTCTTGACCTTGGCTAAACTGATAGATAAGGCCAAGATAATGGAAAAGAGGCATAAGGCCAAAAGAGCCAAATGAGCTAAACATGAACAAAAGGGTAAGCATAAGAGCAAAGGTCATAAAGGCTAGCACAGAGAAGGAAGTAGAGGACCGAGAAAGGAATCTTCACTAACAACTTATGACTATTGTGGCAGGAAGCATTCTGGGGTTTGTCGGAAGGTCTTTGGTGTATGTTTGAGATGTAGATAGATGGATCACTTCAATAAGGACTGCCCTTAGACAAGGAACTCAAGAAATGTGGCCTCGACACCTCCACTACCTGGACCATCTCAACCTCAAGGGTAAGGAGCCAAGAATAAGAGACACAATTGAGACTTCTGCTAGTAATGGGTAATTATTAGTCTAGTGGCATAGGACTTAAATTACATGCATGATGTTATATTTTTACTTAGCTATTTAGCTTTGGTTTGATCCTTTTTTACCTAAAAGATGATTGAATTTTAAAAATGATAGGAGAGCTCATTATGCTATAAGTTATATGGTACGTGATTAGGATACATGATATATGCCATGATATATGATACCTATTAGGTGATATATGTCTTGTGATATGATATTATATGATGGGTGCTTATCTTAAAGACATGCTAAGTATGATAATCAAATAGTGGGGTTAAGTGGATTAGAAAGGGAAGTGGACTAAGTTTTGGATCCAACTGAGATTAATAATTGGTAGGTATAATGTTATGAGGTATGAAATGCTTACATGTTACAATGGTTTGATATAGGCAATATATGGAGTTATTAAATGATAATTGTGATTGGTGCCATAAGAAGAGAAATGATATTTAGCAATGATTTATAGGAGAATGAAACAAATTAGTTACATTATATATAATTAAATTGGTATTATGATGTAGGTGAAGTATATGTTTAAGGACTGTGAAGTAAACATTGATAGATAAAAACTTCCTATGGAGTTGTTAGAACTTGGTATCCTAGGATTCAATGTGATCCTGGGAATGGATTAGCTATATGAGTATGGAGCTTGCATTGACTATAGAGAAAAAGCAAGTAGAATTTCGAACTAAGGATAGGAGAAATTTGTGTATCAAGAAAATATCTATGATTAAGGTCCATTAGCGAAATCATGGAATGGATGAGTATACTTAGGAAGCCGAGGAAGGGATGCAGTAGAAGCATCCCCGATTTTTGAGAATGTATGAATAACTATTTAAATTCGAGGATGAATTTCTCTTAAGAGGGGGAGACATAAAAGGATAAGTATTCTCAGACTTATAATGATGATAAAAAGATAAGTATGATGCTACGCAGTTTTGAAAATTTAATAGTTTTAAATATATCTGAAAGGGATTTGAGTCCTCTGGATGAGAAATGTTTTAAGACATTAGATATAATAATGTTCAATTGAGGTCACTGGAAAATTTGGTAGTGATCTTTAGTACGAAAAGAATTTTTATTGAGATAATCTAGAATGGCAAAGATTTGGAAAGATATAAAAGTTGCATAGAGATTTCATTGAATAGCAATGTTATTAGAAGGTTTATTATTCTAATATGGATAAATTAAATGACTAGGAATGTGAAATATAGTAAGATGTAAGTGGAAAATCTAAAGTGAGATGATATTATGAGCTAAATGTATAAAAATTATGAGGCATTAGGTAATTAAGTCATGATAATAATGTATATATTATATATAGAGAGAGTAAGTCTGAAATAGTTATAAGAAGTTTATTTGGGAGTATAAATTAATAGAATGCAAGTTTGATTGGGATATGATATATATAGAAATGTTTGTTAAGTTTAAATATGTTTTAATTGATAAATAATGGGAGTGTAGAAATTGAATGTTAGCAAGGTATTAAACACAAAAATATTTATTGAGGTTATAATAGATTAAGTAATAATTACTGATATGAAAAGATGATTATCAAATATCAATTAGAGTTGTTAATTTGGAATTATCTATTGGATTCTTATATGACTAATGTGATAAGTAATGAATGGAAGTGGTGATTAAGGTATTAGTATAGATGTTAATAATAATAGAGATATAAGGAAAAGAAATGATTGGGATTATATTTGATTGAAAGTGAAATTAAAGGTTCTATTACTTTTGTTTAAGGTTAAGGGATGCAAAATTATTAAGGATTAGTTCTCAGATTTATTTGAATAAGAGATTAACAAAGATGTAGTTTAAGCTAAAGGTTTATTAGTGTAATTTTTGATAGATTGTGAGTATGTGCCTTACTGTATTCGATATGTTAATTGTAGTTAGATATTGTGTTTGAGAGGAGCAGCAGAAGCATGGTAGAGAAGTTAAGTAGAGTGTTTGTGCTATTAGATTTGAAAATTCAAGGATGAATTTTTTTTAAGGGGGGAGAATGTAACAACCCATACCTACCTTAGGAGTTTTTGTGACTAAATTGCTTGATATAGAACTTTTAAGAGTAAGTGTGTGCTTTAATGGAAATTTATGTGCCATGTGATTGATGAGTATGTGGCACATTAAATTAATTTTAATATGCCTAGTATGATTTATTATTGTGAAATAAATGATTTATATGAAGTACATTAGCATGAAATAATTTATTTTACATAAAATGAATTTTCATGCAAAAAGACGATTTTTAAGCATAAAATAATTTTTATGAACATTTAAAAATATTTTTAAATAAATATTTTGGGGGGGATTTTAATGGAAATTATAAGAAAAATATTTTATTTTTATTTACCTATAATCAGCCCTAAAATTAACTAAAAAGCCTAAATACCCAAAAGTCCACCACACCAAAACACTCCTAACCTAGCTCATCAAGGGTAATCTTGGAAATTGCCCAAAATCCTAGATATATTATATGAATTTCAGCTAGCCCTTTATTCTAGCAGCCACCATTTTGTTATTTCATTATTTTGATAGAAAAATTCTGTCAAAATTATTCTCTCTACCGAAATTCACAAAATACCTTCAAACTTTGCGATTTCGCGACCATTTTATAAGTTTTTCCTTTCCTTTCAATTTGCTATTTGATTTTTATGAAACTAATTAAGGGAAAATTATTTTTAACTTAATATTTACTGAATTTTATTGATTAAATATGGCTTAGGTGAATTCTTGAGAGAGAAATCAAATTTTCTACCGAAAACACCAACCTCCCTATGCGATTTCTCCAAAAGTGAATCCTACAACTCAAAATTTAAATTTTCAAGCATAAACTCAATTTTTTTGGGGGGGTGGAGAATTTATGAATTATTGTATTCTAAACTGATTTTTGATGTGTTTAGATAAAATATATTGAATTAACTCGTATTTTTACATATTACTGTAATGATCGAAAAGTTTCAGAAAACAAGGAAATTCAAGGTTTTCATTCTAGAACTTAAAAGTTAGAAAATTCTATGATTACATACTATGTGGCTGCCAATTTATGTATGATGGAGTTGTAAACTAATTTTTGTTATGTTTGGATGAAAAATAATGGTTTAAATAATGTGTTTACATATTATTGTAATGACCAGAAAGAACTAAAAACAAGAAAGGTTCACGGTTTTCACCTAATACCTAAAAGTTGAAAAATTTTCATGCATATGAATCTATATGGGTGCTAATTCCTACATGTTCATGTTATAAAATGATTTTTGTTTTGATTACATGAAAAATCTTGGCTTAAACCATGTTTTTGCATATTATTATAATGAACAGAAAGTGCGAAAAGTAAGAAAAATGCATGTTTTCCTTGAACAGAGCATTCGGCCAATATAGGGATTTTTTTCCAATGTCTATAATTTTATGTGCTTTATTTTAATGATTATTAACATGTATACATGCATGGTAAATGATTAAAGTGCATGTTGATTGAAAGAATGACTCTAGACAAGCCTAGAGGCAATTTGGTATACTTAGGGTATCTTAACCCTATATTGTGATTAATATGTAAATGTGATTAAGTAATATGGAAATAGGTTTTATGATAAGTTAATAATAAATAATGATGTTGAATTGATGAAGGGATTGATTGTATGAATTGATTATAAGAGATAGGCATGACACTTGAAGGGCTATTGTTAGGTTGATATATATGGAAGTGTTAAGTATATTGATTTTGAGATCATGACATATTTTATTTGACTTTAGAAAAGTCATAGTATGAATTATAATATGTTTTTATGTGAGCCTATAAAGGCTAAATGTGCAAGACTTTTAAAGTCAACATGTTATGTGCAAGTGATGAGTGCACTTTTTTATGCAACTCTAAGTGTATGTAAATGTTATATGTCCATGGGGTAGTTATGGGATACGATAGCATGATGATTAAATAAATACTAAGTATTGAATTAAATATTATGATAGAGCTTAAGGAGTTTTAGAGGTTCAAGGGCAATGAGTGTTAGGAGCAAAGGAACCACCAAGTGAGTAATCATTATATTCATATTATAAGTGCAAGTGATTTTGTTATGGGAATCTTTGAGACTCTTGAAATGCAAGTTTTTTTTCTACTTTTAATTATAATTATGTGATTTCTTTATTAAGCTTGGGCTGCCAATGGACAATTGGTCTAAAGCCATTAATGTTTATTCAATGATATGAGAGACTCTTTGTAATTGTTGCCTTACCTACTTTCTTTCTAGAACTACACTATTATTGTATCTTCCTTTTAAAAAGTTAAATTGCTATTGCTATTGTGATACATGTTATTGTTGCCTAAAGTGTTATTGTCATATGTGATTACCATTAGCTCTAGTTATGGTATCTTTAACCTTTATGCAGAATCCTCATGCCAATGCTAGTAATCATCGGAACCTATGTGCATGTTCTTAAGCCAATGGATAGGGGTAGTGTATCCACCTTAGCTGGAAGAGGTGGTTCTAGCCATAGAGCCTGATCAATTTCACGAATTTATAAGTTATGGGTTGGGAGTTAGAATTTGGTGTGAGGCCACCTCTCCCTTGAGTGAATTGAGCAGGGTCTTCACTCACGAGTGAATTGAATAGGTGATAAAGATCAAGGAGATGTGATTACGAGATCCTCCTAAGATCCTTTGCAAGGAATTGAAAGTCCAATGACAAGAGCAAGAATAATGAGAATGAAACAAGCATTACAAGGGTTGATCATGGAGATGCAAGATGAAGAATCAACATTAGAAGGCCTCTATACTATCCAAAACATGCCAAAACACTCCGTAAGGTTGATCACCTATTCTTGGCTACAAAATGGAGGTGATGAATAAGGAAATGGTGAAGCCTGAAGGTGTCATGGTCGCAACAGATCAGATCACCATCATGCGAGTGCACCATCAGTGCCGGCGCAACAGTGGGCAAGCTTTGCTTATGTCGTGGGTGCGACAAGTGTGTCGCAGGCGCGATGGTCTTTCAGCTACTATGTCTAAGTTTTTTTTTTATGTTTTAAATGTACTCGTTGCATTCATGGGCCCTAGACTTGATATATTAGTAGGTCCACATCATATCTATTTTATTTGGCTTGATTTTAGGAGTTAATCTCTTAATTAGGATTTTATTTTCAATAAGGATTTCTTAATTAGGAATATATTTTCAATAAGGATTTCTTAATTAGGATCTATGTTCAATAAGGATACTTGTTTCCATAAAGAATCAAATTTCTTAGTTATTATCTGATTCTAGGGTTGAAGATTAGGGGTCAATTTTCATATAAATTAAAAACCTCTATTATAAAGGAGACACAATTTTTGATGAATAATTATCTTCTTTGAATTTTCTTCACATGAGAGATTCTTCCAAGTTCTTATTTAGAACTTAAATATGAGCTTATCAAGGTAACTTGTGGCACTCATCCTTTTATAGCTTTGGTTCTCTTCAACAGGTGTAAATTGGGTCAAGCTTTTTCTTTTGTTCTTGTTTGATTGAGCCTTGGGTTTTGATTCAATACATTCGGTTCTTAGCTCTCTATAGCTAGTGGGTTGCATCATTTGGTATCAGAGCTTTGGCTCTTTGAATCAAGAAAACGTATTCTTTATTTTCTTGTTTCTAAAATTATCAAAAAAAAAAAAAAAAAAGGGAAAGAAGTTAAATATGAATTCTGCTTGTCTTATGCTCTTATTGATCTGAATATATTTTAAAAAAAAAGTCAAATATGAATTCTTCGTGTTCTTATGCTCCTATTGATCCAAATATATTTAAAAAAAAAAAACTGCAATTTTAATTCTTTCATCACACCTTTGGTTCTTTCTTTAAAATTTCAGACCTCAAATTCTTTTGTCACTTGTTATCTTGGTGAGAGCATTGATAGAGTTCTTTATAAGAGCTAGTGCAAAGATCTAAAAGAGTGGTAAAAGGCTTGAGTGGTGAGCTTAATTCAAAGAAAATCCATAAAAGAAGAGTGAAACATGAGTGGAGCAAATGTTTCGTGAGTGAAACACGTGAGTTGAGTTGGCGAGGAACAAATTGTTTTTCACACTAACCTTTTTCTTTGTAGGTAAACCCATAATGAGCAATAGTGGGAGTGAACATCAAGATCCTGTGATGAAGTTATGGATGAGGGTTGTGATGGATCAAATGAAGATGCTTAGTTCAAGGATAGATGATTTGCAAACTCCAAGCAAATCAAGGCCTTCAAGAAGTCGGGAGCATGAGGAAGATGATGAGGTTGAATAAGATAAGGGAGAATCTTATTTTAGGAAAGGAAAGAGGGTTATTGATAAAAGAGACAACAACTTAGGAAGTATTAAAATGAGGATTCTTGCGTTTCAAGGGAAAAATAATCCTAAGTTATATTTGGAATGGGAAAGGAAGGTCGAGCATATATATGACTGCCATAACTACTCCAAAGAGAAAAAGATGAGATTGGCAGCCGTAGAATTCACTGATTATACAAGTATTTAGTGGGATGATCTTCAACCAAAAAGGAAGAGGAATGGTGAAAGGCCTATTTGAAGTTGAGAGGACATGAAGATAGTCATGAGGAAGCGATTTATCCCTAGTCATTACTATAGGTATGTGCAAATAAAGCTTCAAAATTTGGTCTAAGGCTCTAAGAGTGTGGAGGATTATTACAAAGAGATAGAGATTGCAATGATTAGAGCTAATATAGCTGAGGATGGAGAGGCTACAATGGCAAAGTTCATTGGAGGGTTACATAGATAGATTGCTAACATAGTGGATTTACAACATTATGTGGATATGGAGGAGCTGCTACACAAGGCTATTAAGGTGGAAAGGCAACTCAAGTCTAGAAGTTCAAAAGCTACTTCATCTTCTAACTAGTCATGGAAGTCAAATTAGAAAGACAATAAAATTATGCTCAAATCAAAGGAGGAACCCAAGTCTAAAAGGTCTATACCCAAAGGTAAAATTGATTCAAAAACTCCTACTAAGCCTTATGACATTAAGTATTTTAGGTGCCAAGGCTTTAGGCACATTGCTTCTCAATGCCCAAACAAACAAGTCATGGTGGTAAAGGATAATGGGGAGATCAAAAGTGCAAGTCTAGTGGGGATGAAATGCCTCCCTTGGAAGATTACTCAGATGTTGGAATTGCAAGACCAATGAAAGGGGACTTGTTGGTAGCTAGAAGAGCTTTCAGCATTCGACCAAAGGAAGATGGTGATAAGGAAGAAAGAGAGCAGATTTTTCATACAAGATGCTTGGTAAAAGACAAAATCTGCACAATGGTCATTGATAATGGGAGTTGCACTAATGTGGCCAGTGCTTTCTTGGTGGATAAGTTGCAATTGAAGCCTTTGAAGCACCCAAGGCCATACAAGCTGCAATGGTTAAGTGATTGTGGGGAAATCAAAATAACCAAACAAGTATTGGTTTCCTTCTCTATTGGGAAGTATAAGGATGAAGTTATATGTGATGTAGCCCCAATGTATGCTAGTCATATTCTTTTAGGACATCCATGGCAATATGATAGGAAGGGTACTCATAATGGGTACAAAAATCGGTATACCTTTGCCTTTAATAATAAAATTTTTGTACTAACCCCTCTCTCTCTTATGCAAGCTTATAAGGATCAAGTGAGGATAGCAAAAGAAAGTAGATTGAGAGAAAAACAGTGGAGTGAGATAGAGGAAAAGAAAAAGAGGGAGAGAGAACAAGAAAAGAAAGAAAATGAGCATGAGAAAAGAAAAGGTGAAATTGAAAAAAAGAATGAAGAAAAGGGAGAGAAATGCAAGAAAATGAGTGCACTTGCTGGAAAAAGTGAGGTTAAAAATGTTTTAATGTCAACACCACAATTACTTGTACTTATGTATAAAGATGTGTATCTTTCAACTAATGAGCTTAACCCCTCTTTGCTAAGTGTTGTTGTTTCTCTATTACAAGAATTTGATGATCTATTTCCCAAAGAGATTCCACATGGTTTACCTCCCTTGAGAGGTATTGAACATCAAATTGATTTCATGCCTAGAGCTTTAATTCCAAACCGTCCAGCTTAAGAGATAAAAGAGATTCAAAGTTAAGTGGATGAATTAATGGAGAAATGATTCGTAAGGGAAAGCCTTAGCCCATGTTCTATTCCTGTCATCTTAGTTCCAAAGAAAGATGGAACATGGCACATATGTATGGATTGCAAGCCATCGACAAAATCATTGTAAAGTATAGACATCCAATCCCTAGATTAGATGATATATTGGATGAATTGCATGGCTCTTATTTGTTTACTAAAATAAATTTAAAGAATGGCTACTATCAAATTAGAATGAAAGAAGATGATGAATGGAAAACTACATTTAAAACTAAACATGGGTTGTATGAGTGGTTGGTAATGCCATTTGGTTTGACTAATGCACCTAGTACATTCATAAGGTTAATGAATCATGCGTTGCATACATTCCTTGGAAAATTTGTGGTAGTGTACTTTGATGATATTTCAGTGTATAGCAAAAGTTTGGATGAGCATATAAATCATTTGCATGCTGTCTTTTGCGTGTTAAGGGAGTATAAGTTGTATGCTAATTATAAGAAGTGCTCATTTTGCTTGGAATCTGTGGTATTTCTTGGTTTTGTTATGAGTTTGCATGGAGTTCGTGTTGATGAGGAAAAGGCGAAGGCAATTAAGGAATGGCCTACACCAAAGAATGAGAACGAGGTAAGAAGTTTCCATAGTTTGGCAAGTTTTTATCGAATGTTTGATTAAAATTTTAATTCTATTGCTGTTCCTTTGAATGAACTTGTTAAAAAGAGTGTTGTGTTTAAGTGGGATGATGTGCATGAAAGAGCTTTTAATACTTTGAAAGATAAATTAACAAATGCACCATTGTTGAGCTTACCAAATTTTGATAAAGCTTTTGAAATTGAATGTGATGCATTTGGGATTTGGATTGGGGCTGTTTTGATGCAAGATTCCAAACCTATTGCGTATTTTAGTGAAAAGCTTAATAGGGCAGCTTTGAATTATCCTACTTATGACAAAGAATTGTTTGCATTAGTTAGGACTTTACATACATGGTAGCATTATCTTTGGCCTAGGGAATTCATCATTTATTTTGATCATGAAAGTTTAAAATTTTTTAAATCCCAAGGTAAGCTTAACAAAAGGCATGCTAAATGGTTAGAGTTTATAGAAACATTTTCTTATATGATTAAGTATAAACATGGAAAGGAAAATGTTGTTCTTGATGTTTTGTCTAGGAGGTATGCATTACTTTCACCATTACAAACTAAATTACTTAGTTTTGAGTTTCTTAAAGAGTTGTATGTGAATGATGCTGATTTTGGCCAAGTATGGAATATATGTGATAAGTGTGCATCTGGAGAATATTATAGGCATGATGGGTTTTTGTTTAAAAGGGATAAATTATGTGTGCCTATATGTTCTATACGAGAGTTGCTTGTAAGGGAAACTCATGGGGGTGGTTTGATGGGGCACTTTGGTCTTCAAAAGACTTTAGACATCTTGCATGAACATTTTTATTAGCCTAGCATAAAACATGATGTGCAATTTGTTTGTGATAAGTGCATTTCTTATAAACAAGCAAAGTCTAAGGTCAAGCCATATGGTTTGTATACCCCTTTTCTTATACCTACTCATCCTTGGACTGATATTTCAATGGATTTTGTGTTAGGGTTGTCTAGATCTCAAGGTGGTATGGATAACATATTTATGGTTAATGATAAGTTTAGTAAAATGGCTCACTTCATTGCTTGTGCTAGAACTAATGATGCCACACATATTGCTTATTTGTTCTTTAAAGAAGTAGTTCGTTTTGCATGGTTTGCCTAGAACAATTATGAGTGATAGGGATGTCAAGTTCCTAAGCCATTTTTGGTGCACTTTATGAGGAAAATTGGGAACTAAATTACTATTTTTTACTATTGCACATCCTCAAATGGATGGGAAAATTCAGTTAGTCAATAGAATACTCTCTACCTTGTTGCATGCAATCATACAAAAAAACTTGAAATAATAGGAGAAATGCCTACCACACATTGAGTTTGCATATAATAGGAATATTTATTCGACTACTTCCTTTTCACCTTTTGAGATTGTGTATAGGTTTAATCCTTTGACGCCTTTAGATATTTTGCCTTTACCTGCTAATGAACATACGGATTTGGATGGTAAAAAGAAGGCTGAATTTGTGAAGGATCTTCATGCCAAGGTGTGAGCCAACGTTGAAAGGAAGAATGAACAATATGCAAGACAAGCAAATAAGGGATGGGTCAAGATTTGTTTGAACCTGGAGATTGGGTATGGGTTCACATGAGAAAAGAACAATTCCCTACCCAAAGGAAGTCTAAGCTGCAACCTTGAGGAGATGGACCATTTCAAGTCTTGAAGTGAATCAATGATAATGCCTACAAGCTAGATTTACCAAGAAACTATGGTAATGTTAATGTTACATTTAATGTTATTGATCTTACTTTGTTTGATGTAGGTGATTTGAGGATGAATCCTTTCAAGGACGGAGGGAATGATAGAGATCGAGGAGCTGTGATTACAAGATTCTCCCAATATCCTTTGCTACGAATTGGAAGTCCAATGATAAGGGCATGAATAAAGAGAATGAAATAAGCATTACAAGGGTTGATCATGGAGATGCAAGATGAAGAATCAACATTAGAAGGCCTCCATACTATCCAAAAGATGCCAAAACCCTCCCAAAGGCTGATCGCTTATTCTTGGCTATAAAATAGTGGTGAAGAATAAGGAAATGGTGAAGGCTAAAGGTGTTGCAGTCGCTACACAATCGTCGTGGTTCCGACAGACCTGATCACTGTCGTGCGAGTGCACCATCAGTGCGGGCGCAATAGTGGGCAAGCTTTGCTCATGTCGCGGGCTCGATAAATGTGTTGTGGGTGTGATGGGCTTCCAGCTGCTATGTCTAAGTTTTTTTTTTTTTATGTTTTAAATGTACTATTTGCATTGTGGGCCCTGGACTCGATATATTAGTAGGTCCACATCATATTTATTTTATTTGGCTTGATTTTAGGAGTTAATGTCTTAATTAGGAATCTATTTTCAATAAGGATTTCTTAATTAGGATTACATGTTGAATAAGGATTCTTATTTCCATATAATTAGTTATTATCTAATTCTAGGGTTAGAGGTTAGGAGGTTAGTTTTCATATAAATTAAAAATGTCCATTGTAAAGGAGACAGTTTTTGATGAATAATAATCTTCTTTGAATTTTCTTTAAGTGAGAGATTCTTCCAAGTTCTTATTTAGAACTTAAATATGAGCTTATCAAGGTAACTTATGGTACTCATCCTTTTATAGCTTTAATTCTCTTGAATAGGTATGAATTGGTTCAGCTTTTTCTTTTGTTCTTATTTGATCGATCCTTAGGTTTTGATTCAATATATTCGGTTCCTAGATCTCTATAGCTAGTGGGTTGCATCAGTAGGGTCTTCACTCATAAGTAATAATTGTGATTTCTATGAACATTGTTAAATTGCAAACTTTGATTTATGAATTGTAAATCATGAACTATGGGTTATAAGCTATGGGTTTCCTTTTTAAAGGGATATATGTTATTGTATGTGCTGTATTGTTTACTCATTAAGATCATCTATCTCATCCCTTTTTCCTTGTGTGGTTCCTTGAGGAGGCAAGGTGATCGCTAAAGCTATGTACTCTGCTTGGAAAATTTCCTTGTCAAAGTTATAATAATGCCATACTATGTTGAGTCCTTAGACGCTCCGAGAATTATCATGGAAACTTTATTTTAAAATATTATGTTGGTGACTTTTATTTGGAGTCTTATTATTATTTTCTTATGAATTGTATTAAAGTATATATTTTTAGCTTTTGCAACTTAAGGTTTTTCCTTTATAAAAGGTTTTCATTAAGATAATATATGAGGTTCGGTATGATCCTTGGCAAAGTTATGATATGCATGAGTTAATTTTACAGACATGAGTGACCTTATGTCTCCCCATCTCCTAGGACCGTTATGTCTCCGAAAATGGGATGTGACATTATCCTAGTTCCTAATTCTAGGAACAAAGATGATATGTGATTTATGACATACAATTGGGGGCTAGGGGAATTCAATACCTGAATGGGCCTTTATCACTGATTTCTTCTCCCTTTTCTTCTTATTATTTTACTTCAATTGGATTTTAGTTTAGTTTTAATATAGCTATAATCATTCTTACCAAACACCAATTTGATTATTAACTAGACATTAGCAGACATTTTAGCTAGTACTTACACTAAGTCTCCAGTGGAATGATATTCTACTCACTATTATATTACTTGGGCGATCTGTACACTTGCAGAATATGCATCAAGTTTTGACTTGACGCATTCAGGTATTAAATCCCCCTAGCCCCTAATCGTATATCATGAATCACACATCAATCAAATTCATTCCATAAGTTGAATTGGCATTTCACTAAATTAAATAAAAATCTCTCTCAAGTAATTAAATCCCTATTTTCTAAGAGGAATGCAAGGAATCTCTTCTCAAGCAAACTCAATTAGGTCATGCGTTAGATTTAAGAAACTATCTACCAAAGAAGTCTTGTAGGCCTATCTCTAATGCCCCAATCAACCCTTAATCTCTATGAGTGATCAATTCACATAAAGCTATCTCTAGACAATTATATGAAAATAATCCCCAATTAATAAGCATGCAATTATCAATTGGCAATTAAGCAATAATAATCGTAAAGATAAAACAACTTAAGGAATGATTTAATTGAATAAAAAGTAATTCAATCCATACAAAAAGCTTCTAAGGTTCATCAATACACAAATTGGGAAGAATTAGTTCATGTTACAAATTGAAACTAAAGAAAGAAATAAATAAGTAAGAAATCCTAAACAATTCATAAATAAAGTGTAGAGAAATCTTGTTCTTTGATCGTCAATCTTCAATATCTTCTTCCCCTTACTATCCTCTCTCTAATCCTTAGGCCACCCACTTACAAATGCTATCAAATATGGTTTTTTATTCCTAAAAATTTAAACTCACACCACTGAACCTATGGCTGGGGTTCCAGCTATGACAATGAAGAACTAAGAGCGTCACTTTCTACGAGTGAAACCTCAGCCGTGCGTCCACCCATGGGAGGCTACTAGATAATTTGCTAATTTGTTCTTATCACATGGCTGGAATCCCAGTTGTGGCTCAACCCATAGCAGCCTATGTTCTTCAAAAAGTTAGCATTTTGGCTTGGATCCTCACCATTCTAGGTTACATTCAGATTATGGCATCATTTGACACTGGATTAACTAAAAGAACTGTGAAAACACTAAAACAAACAAGTTAAACTCAATTAGAGGCATAAAATATATTAACAACAAGGGCTAAAATATAGTGTTTTCAGCACTTATTGAAAGGCAATTCATCATTGAGGAAGTTCGGGCTATGATTAACTAGGCCAGCGTTAACCATCTTAACCCAAACCTTATCTTGAACCAGACCAATCCTAGCCCAAATTTGAGCTAAACTAACCCATATCTAAACTATGGTGGGGAAGTTTTCTCTCATCCAGACGTTAGATTACTTATGGAGAAACTTGAAGCTATGGAGAAAACCATCAAATCCCTAAAGCACCGCAAATAGTTTAACCTTATTCTCTGGTGCCAAGCTTCCTTCTAAATTCAAAATGCCTGAACTAAAAATATTTGATGGAACCACTTGCCCTAAGACTCATCTAAAGATATATATGGGGGCAATGAAACCTTTAGGAGTTAGCGATGAGCTCTTTGCTCAATTGTTCCTATAATCACTAATTGGTGCTACTATGGTTTCTTTCACTAAACAAGAGCCAGAAAAGGATGTGGGATGATATCTGTTATGCCTTTGTCAAGTAGTATCATTACCATGATGAAATGGATGTCACTAGGCATGACTTGGAAACTACCAAGCAACTTTTAGAGGAGTCCTTCTCTATATTCCTTATAAGGTAGAGGGCTAAAGCTGCTTAAATGGTAACCAGACCAATAGAGCAAGAACAAGTGGACATCCTTGTCAAAAACCTACTTTCGACTTAATAAGACCATTTATTAACCCAATACCTACCTACTTTCAAAGCTGTAGTTGTAACTACATCAAAGGTTGAAGATTTCATCTAAAGTGCATCATTTCAACCTGAATTCCCCACCACCAACCCGAACAGTAATGAAGAACTTGAGCCCAATTCAACCCCACTTTACCTCAGTTCCAAGTAGTATGACATGGAAGAGTTCAAGTCTAGTTAATCTAGCTTATCTAAGATTGAATTCCAATTTTAAGTTTGAGTATGAGTCTAAATCTCATAGTTTGAGTCTAAGTTTGAGTTTGAGTCCATCATTTTATTTTCTTTTTGTCAAACATGTCAGTCACTTTTTGTTATCTTGTAATGAAATTTTCCATTATAATAAAACATCCACATTTTTTTATTTGTGCACTTGTCTTTTTATTTTAAACAAGGGTGAGCTTTAAAAGAAAAGAAAATAAAAAGAAAATAACAAAAAGGAAAAAAAAGAAGAGAAAAAGAAAGAATAAAAAAATTAGAGAAAGAGAAAAAGATAAATGAACAGTCAATTAAATCACCATAACTAGTACATACTGGAGTCGAGGTGCCATCAACAATTGCTTTGCCATCCCCTAACCAAAAAAGGTCAAGAAATAGACCTCTCATTAAATAGTTGAAGCACAAAATCAAATGATACACTTTAATAAAGGGCAGCAAGTTCTTTAAATGCAAAATTCAAAGGTTAAAGCCCCTCAAAGTGAAGAAAAGCAGCAAATCATGGTGGAATGTTTTATCCCCAATTTCATTAATCCAAGATTGCTAAGTTGAAAATCCAAAAGGGCAGCTTTGGCAAAAGTTAGAGCTAAAAAGAGAAAAAGAGAGAGATATAAAGCTCATCCCAGTCATCTTCCTTCATGTCCAAAGTAGTCGTCAATCAATCCGTCTCATCTCATGTCTTCAAAGTCATCCTTCCTCACTACAGGCTTATTCTCTAAAGTGATATTGGCTTTTATGCCCTTATCTCACAATAGGGGTATATCCTTCTAGGTCATCATCATCTTTTGTTAATCCGTCTCATTGCTTAGCTCAAAGAGCTTAGGCATAATCTCTCACATTGCTAGTCTGCCATGTTCCTATCTCTCATTGGGAGCATAATCCCTAAGTTGTCTCTTTTCATCAGTCCTTTGGCTGCTCCTTAGGGCACTTCCTTTCATCCAGTTTGTCATCTATATTTAAGCTAATAGATTGTCACCCTAAATCTCTCTTCAATCTTAAAATGACAAGATTAACTTGGTTTGTTCTTTTGCATGAATCATACTACAAATAGCGTACAACCTCCCTTATTCGTTTCAGAATTTCCAACTCACATTTGAACCGTTCCTAAACTTCATAATGTATACTCCCAAGCTTAAACCTTATAACGCAAGCCTCATACCACCCTTTCCTTGGCAAAGTCTCATTATCTTTTAGGGGCAAGGCCTATGGGCAGAATTAAAATCTTAAGTCTTTCAAGACTCATCATCCTTAAAACCAACTTTCTTTAGCACAACCAAAATCAAGTCATATCTTGCAAAGCTTAAAAAGGGATCAAACTAATCAAAATTAAGTCATTCCATATCTCATTGGCAAAATCTCATCATCCTTGAGAAGACCAACCCTCCTTGGCAAATTATAGCACTGATAAAGTCCAACTGAGTTAAGACATACCAACCGTCTGATGGGCATTGAAAGTTTAAGGCAACCATGTCTAAGGGCAAACCCTTATCCATTGGCCTGCGGCATCCTTATGACCAAAACCTATAGCACCATACCTAAGATGAAGCAACCATCTTCCAAAGAGGTTATAAGCACCCTTGTGGAAAAGTCCAAGCTAATAAAGCATTACAACCAAAAGACCCAAAAAGCATTCACCATAAAAACCACTCCCAAAAGCTTTTACCATGAAGCCCAAACCAGGAAGCCTTCATCATGAAGTCCAAAAAGCATTCACCATAGAAAACACTATAAAAAAGCCTTCACCATAAAATCCAAGCCTAAAAGCCTTAATCATGAAACACAAACCCAGAAGCCCTCAGCATTAAGCCTAAGCCTCAGAGCTTTCACCATGAAGCCCATTCACAACAAGCCTTCATTTATGAAGACCATAATCACCTCTAAGGCGCCAATCTGACCAAGCCTTCCCCAACTAATTTCTTAGCCTGACCTTTCCTCTAAGAAAGACCTAACCAAGCCTAAGGTAGATCTTAACCAAGTCTTCCAAATAAACTCCCCAAAGGTTGTAACCTGACCAAGCCAAAGTGTCGAACTTGATTAAGCCTTCCATATGAACTTCTCTGAGGACAAGCCCCATAAGCTGACCTTCCCCAAACCTTTCAATCTTAATGACCTGACCCTCCTAATCAAGCTCTCTAATTTAGCCTCAAACCAAATCTTCTCTAAAGTTAAACCTATCTAAACTAAATAGCTAGATCTTTTCAAGACCACACCTTGCTTGAGTTTCTAGAATGACTTTTTCCAAGGCCAAACTAATAGCCATTAACTAACCAATCTCATACCTAACATGTCCACTTCACCTCTAAGCTAGCCAATCAACCAAAAACTAAATGTCTAAACCACTTTCCTCCATCATTCTAAAGTAGGGGCACATCCCTTCCAAATGTTCACCTTTCTAAAATGGGGGCATCTTTCTCCTAAATATCAATACTTTTATATCAAGACTGACCCTTCATAGGTTCAAGGTATCAGACCATTGCATAATTATCTAGCATTTTTGCATTAAATAGGATATGAATCAAGGTAGATCATCAAACTCTCGAAGAAAGACAAATCATCAACCTAGTCAATCTAAATCAATCTCTTTTCAAAATCAATCACAAGATCAGTTATCTTTATCATTCCTACCAAAAAGGGCCATTACTTCTTTCCTACCAGACTGGATCATCATCATCATTCCTACTAAATAGGATCACCACTTCATCGATTCCTACCATATAGGGTTGTCTTCTTTCCTACCAGACAGAATTACCAATTTGTCAATTTTTATTAGACAGTGACACATTTTTCCTATCAGACAGGATCATCATTCCTCCCAAACAAGATCATCATTCCTCCTAGACAAGATCACCACTTCATCGATTCCTACCAATTAGGGTCGCCTTCTTTTCTACTAGACAGACTCATCATCATCATTCCTACCAGACAAGATCATTACTTCGTCGATTCCTACCAGATAGGATTATCATCATCACTCCTACTAGATAGGATCACCATTTTGTCGATTCCTACTAGACAGGGTCGCCTTTTTTCTTACTAGATAAGACCACTATTTTGTCGATTCCTATTAGACAAGGTTGCCTTCTTCCTTACTAGACAAAGTTATCATTCCTACCAAACAAGAGCATCACTTTTAGCTCCTATCAGAAAGGGCAATTCTCAAATGATACCAGCCACTAGATCTCCTAAATATACCGGAGGCATCTTCCTTAAAATTTAACCATACCTCTCACCCAAATATCTAAACTTTGATGAAGATATTAATTTGGTTCGTTTCACTATCTCCCATCCTCAGGTTCACTGTCATCAGAATTGCCTTTCAGAGAAAGACAATTCTAATGAGGGGGTAGCTGTGAACCCTTAATTTTGCACATTCCAGTATGCGTTTGAACTTTAGAAGTACTTAGGCTCAGTAAACAAACCTCTAGAAGTTGAAAACTTTAAAAACAAAAAAATTAAAAAATTAAAACATTTCTTTTTGACATTTGAACCCTTAACAAATACAAGGCAACTAGAATCATGAAAAATGGATAAGAAATGGGCAAGAATGAGCAAAAACGGGTAAAATAGATGGAAGCAAGGCTCGCTGCCACACAGCTTGTGCAGTTGCAGCACAACTTTGTGCAGCATTGTAGCACAACCCTCTGCAGTGTTGTAGAGGCTTGTGTACTAATTCATGTAAGTTCCCTATTTTTCCACTATCCCACATCAAAAGTTTATGTATTATAAGCTCCAATCCTCCTCCTATATATAGAGGACCTCTCCACACTTTAAATGACCAACTTTTAGAGCTTAAAAAGTATTAACTTCAAGCAAACCACTTTGCATTTGCTCCTTGCTTCGCAATGCAAGTTGGGGGGGTTTCTCTTTGATTCCTACTCAACTATTTAAAAGCTTTTCACCTACCTATTTGAGGCAAGTCCATTGCCCAAGGCTTGTGTTGGGAGGTTTCTCCTTGATTCCTACTCGACTAGTTAAAGGCTTTCCAACCGCCTGATCAAAGCAAGTCTATTATCCAAGGCTCGTTTCTCTAATCCGAGGCTAGCTGTTGCCCACCAACCAAGGCCAACCGCCACCCATCATCTGAGCCTAGCTGCTACTTTCCAACTAAGGCTAGTAGCCGCCCGCCATCCTAAACTAGTCGTCACCTGCCGTTTGAGGTAAGCTTCTTTTCCTTTAATTTTCTTTTGTCTAAATTTCCTTGCCTCTTTTAGTTAGTTAATAAAATTGATTCATCTAGGTTACTAGCTAATTAACTTGTAATCAATTAAATTAATTAATTAACTCAACCTTCTTTTAATCAATCAATCAAAACATGATAAAGTAGCTAGGCTAAATAACCCCTTCGCAATAAGGGAGAACTACGTGAGTTTTGATTCCTATTCAAAGGGATATGTAAGCATGCTTGGTTTAGGCATTGAATCCAATTAAAACTAACTAACTCTCACCCCTATCAACTTTTTCACTTGCTTTTATTTTGCTTTCCTTTACTTTGATATCAGGTTTAGTTTGGGAAATATGTGACTTCCCTAGAACCTATAAGGGCTAGAGGAGACATCGCTTAAGTTTGGGATTTTCTTGTAATATTAACTTTCTCTTATTTCGAACCTTAACTGTGTTTTTACTTTATTGTTGAAATAGATGAATTGAATGATCATACATATAAATAGTTCATGCATTTTAATTTATTCATAAAATATATTTTAAGTCACTCTTATATTCATCGGCCAAACTTATTTTGTTAAAATAAACTAAAAACCTAGTCCCTGAATCCTCTTTGGTTTCGACGCTAGTGATCTTTTTCCTTTAGGTAATAATTGGAGTCCAATGGGTTTTTCCTTTATATTTTTCCAAATAAAAATAAATTAAGGTGGCGACTCTAAGAAATAATTTTCAAACCTATCAAAGATAAGCCCAAGGGCTTCCTCGTGAGTTCTTTACCAAATATGCATTTTTATTGCTTTTAGTGGATCGAACTGGTGCTTGGGCGAGGCCTCATACTACTAAAAATCCATGCCAATGAGATTTTTATTTCCTATTTGGAAATATAAGAATCACCAAATTAGTGGAATTACCATTTTGATTAAATAACAAATCATTATGATAGCTATATAATTATATAATTTATTAATCTTGTTATTTTTTGCATTTTGATAATATGAAATTGATAAACTCACTTGTGAATACATTTGATTCTTTTAGGCTTTAGGGCCTAAATCCATGGACTCGTTTGAAAACCTTAAAATGGTCCTTGAATTTGAGTACATAGTGTAAGTAATCTATGGTTGAAAACACTAGGAATTGAATTAATTGAGCCAAATACTAGGAATCAAATTGATTGAGTCTCACAAAGAGTTGTGATGAACAAGTGCTATTCACTTATTAGATATTAAAGTTCTAATAATGATAATGTTTATCTGAGGATTTTGTGTTAATTTAATAAGAATTCAATCACCTATTAGAAATCCACTCCAACGGGATTTTCATTTCCTATTTAGAAGTATAGGATTCATCAAATTAATGGGATTACGGTTTTGATTAAAGAACAAATCATTATAGTAGCTACATATTTACATAAGCTATTAATCTTGTTATTTTCTACATTTTGATAATATGAAATTGACAAACCCACCTTCAAATACATTTGATTCTTTTAGGCTTATAGGGCCTAAATATGTAGACTGGTTTGAAAACCTTAAAATGGTCATTGAATTCAAGTACATAGTGTATGTAATTGATTTGATTTATTCTTGGTTTTTTAGAGAAAAGACTAATGCAAAGGAACATATCATTTTAAATGTAATAGGAAAATGAAATATTGGATGAGGTTGATGCTATATGTTTGTTTTACAAGCCAAGAGTTGCAAAAACAACATATGAGTATGACAAGACTCTAAGTAATAATGCCATAAAGAACTCCAATATAAAACCACTATCATTTCTTAGATTAGTTTGTTTAGCTGAAGATAAGGCAACTAAGTTGGATAACATGTGTTATGACCTATCAGAGTGTGAAGTTATTTTAACTTAAGAGTCTAGTATCCGATGTAAAAACAACTAGATCACTTTTTGTTTGATAAAATGATAGAAACCAAAGAAGTTTTGAAATTTATGCATACAGATGCATCAATATCATTTGTGAGATGGTTACAAGGAGTTTTTCCTAATTTATTATATTTACCTATATATATATTGACTCATTTGAAAAAAGGTAAATAAAATAAAGTGTTCATTTGAATTCTTGAAATGCTTAACAAATTCAAGATGAAAAGGAAAATAAATATTAAGGGTATTTCATACAAAAGGGAAAGAGTATCATAACCCTTTGATCTTATTGAAGTGAAAAGAACTTGATTGTCAATTATTCAGGAATTCCCTATATGTAAAATTGGCATATAATCATAATTATTTTTGGAAAAACCATACTTGATGGCATATTCAAAATAATAAACTACAACATGTATGATATGATGTAATAAATGATGAACTATAAAAATTTTATTTATTTCCTTTCGGAGATTTATAATAAATAGCAAAATATTCTTAAATAGAATTTTCTCCAAAGTCCATCTAATCTTAACTCCTATATGATATGATATGGATAGATATCAAAATTCTTACTTGTGCTAAGATTTTAGATATCTAGTTTATTTGATAAGCTGAATTTTGGAAGATAATTCTAATTAAGATAAGGTTTGATGGATATCCTAAATGTTATTTAGGATAATGCTTCTATCTTTTGCATAACAAAGAGTTGTTAGCATAGATGTTATTTCTTGATAAGGTGTTTATTCAAGAAAGTGACATGCTGAGGAAGATAAAGTGATTGGATGAATGTCATCCAATAATATTCAACAAAATGATCAAAGTAAATTTGATCAATCCTATGAAAGGTATAAAAAATAACTAAATATTTTATCCTTATATGCTACTAAAACGTTTAGTAGAATATCTATTTTTCTATAAGTTATTATCTTCTTTATATGAATACACAATAGTTGTATATTCATGATGAAGTAAATCATGAGATAATAAAATATCTAATCTTAAGAAAAAAAAAATTTCCTTTATATAAATGCACTAATGTTTTACATTCATGATGAAGCAAATTATAAGATGATTCTATTATAGCTATATTCATTATTGCAATGCATAATGATTATGAGTTTGACATATATATGTCAATACTACTTTTTTTTTTCTTTAGAAAAGAAAACATGATCATAGAATAAATCTAAAGGGTTAGAGTCTTAAGAAAATTCCAAAGTATGTAAACCTTAAGGAGTTGTATCATCACAAGATGAGTCTTTAATATGCAAAAGGATAGTGGGAATCTCCTCACTTTGTAATTTTGTACATGGATATCGCATTGGTTTGTAAAAGTATTAAAACTATTCACATTTGTAGTGATTTAACAATTCCTTTCTTCATTTAGATTTGAGATAAGTATTTTCATTCTTAATAATAAAAATCTATATAGATAGATTGAAGAGAATGTCAAGCATGCCTAAGTCAATATTTAGAAGATGTTAAATAGTTCAACATGCTAATTCCAAAAGTATTATTTCCTATGATTTGGATATCTAATTTTTGAGGGTTGATTCCCTAAATGCCCAAGGAAAGTATGGCATAGATTCCTTATAGTTTGACTATAGGAAATCTAAATTGTACACGAGTTGTATAATCATCTAGATATGGAGAATGTTGTTAGTATGGCTAACAAATTCTAATCCAATCTAAGATTAAATTATTGAAAATATAATCAAAATTATACTAAAGTACTTGAGAAGTATTGAATATTTAATTTTGTTAAATGAATATTAATGCATGTTGTGCAAGTGTACAGATCGCATAAGTAATGTAATGATGAATAGAGTTATCATTCCACTGGAGACAAGGTACAAGTACTAGCACAAACTTAAATTGTTATTTAGCGAATCAAAAGTTTGGGTAATGTTTAAATTGAAATAACTAAACTAAATTAAAAACTTAACTAAAATAATGTAAGTGAATTGCAAGAGATAAATTGATGATAGAAGCTACCTAAATATTTGAATCTTCCTAGACCCCATATGTATTTCATGAATGGAAACTCCATTAAACCAAACATCAGATTGAATTGGTATTCCACTAGGTTAGATTGAAACCTCTCTCTCAATCCCTAATTACTAAGTATTATAAAAGGAATCTCTTCTCAATTTATAATTAAATAGGAACATCATTAAAATCAAGGAATCATAAACCAAAGAATCTTGTAGGTCTATCTCTAGCACCCCAATCAATTCTCAACCTTTATGAGTGATCAATTCTATGCTAAGCTTTCTCAAGACAATTAGCAAGAAAACTAATTTCAATTATTAAGCATGCAATTGACAATTAGAAATAACAAATATAAATCATAAAGATAAATCAATCCAAATGAATGATTTAATTGATTAAAAACCCATTCATTCCATACAAAGTAATCTAGGATTCATCAAATACCTAGGTATGAAAATTTTAGTTCACAATGAAAAAGTGACAAGAATAAAAGATAAAAGAAAGAGAAATCAAGCAATCCATAGTGGATGAACGATAATCTAAATTTGAATCTTCAATCCTTGACTTAAAACTTGAAAAGCTTTGATCTTCACCTTCAATTTTCGCTATAAAACTCTTTTCTCAGCCTTAGGAAATACTGTTGTTCAATGAAAAATTGTACATCCTTGAAATTCTATCTAAAATTAGCTTTTATACCTAGAATTTAGCCTAACATGGCTAGTGACACACCTAGTCTCTAGGCGTGTGGACACTTTGAATGCACGAGACCATTTTGTCCAAATTTGGGAATGATATGCAAAAGACACGAGCAGTGACACACCTTTGTCCTTGGGCGTGTCTTTTGAAACTTTGTCCAAAAAATGCACAGTTTCTCGATTTTTATCCATGCTTCTGGCTCAATTGACCAAGGCATTGTAAAACATAAAGGACTCATAGAAATACTCTAAAAAGTACTTGAACAAACAAATTAAACTCAATTTGAAAATAAAATGCTCTAAAAATAGGGGGTAAAATATAGCCAATTATACACTTATCAAATTCCTCCACACTTTAGTTTTTGCTTGTCCTTAAGCAAATTAAATCATGATAATAGTTAAAAAAAATGGACAACTCCTCTAAAGCAAAAAGAAAACACAGTGATTGATAATACTCAAATCAGTAAGGCTCAAAATTCCCATTCAAAAACCAATTCTCAAATGTAGTAGTCAAATTAAAGGATCCTCAAATTAAGGAACCTCAAACTCAGAGATAAAACTCACAATCCTGAAGTCTAAATTCTAGAGTTAAAAGTTTGAGAATCCAATTCCAAAGAAACAAAAGCCAAACAAATGTAAGAAATGAAAGATTTTCTCTTAGGCACCTAACCACTCTCTCAATTTTCTTTCTACTTTAACATTCAATTGTACCTTTATTGCATTTTTTTTTATTTAAGGAGCCTGACTTATTTGAATCATCATACTATCTTTTCAATGTGAAGGTAAACATTTGTGATGCCAACTGCTGGTTACTCAGCTAGAATCACAAATCCAAATGGCTATTAGCACTATTCATAATTCCAACTCCTTTTGTTAAAAGAGTCAAAATCAGTGGAATATGGAGAAATTTTCAAAGCTCCTTATGCAATTTACTATTCTTTTTTTATTTTTTTTTACTATTGTTTATTTTGAGAAAAATAGCTAAGGAACCTAAGATATTAAGTATATCTTACTAATCTTAACTCAAGTTATAAAGGAATCAACATATACTAAAAAATGTAACTAAGGTTTCAAACTCCAAGCATGCAAATTCCATCAATTTAATTCCCTAATTATAACTACCACACTTAGTCCTTAGCAAATGATCAAGTCAATTGAGCCAAACATCAACAAGAAATTGTCATATATAGAGGAAACATCAAATTATAAGCTAAAGAGGGACCGTTCCAATTCATATTACAATTTAGCTTGCTTGAAACAAAATAGGGCAAAAAGAGTAAATAAATAAACAAATAAATAAATAAATACCCCTCTCCCACACTTAATTTACATATTGTCCCCAATATGTTGAATTCAAAGAAAAGAAAAAAAAAAAGGAGAGAAAACTGCCCTATCATTGCCATGAATCAAAACGTATGGATGCCGGATTGGTGGCCTTGCCATGTCAATTTTATCTATAGACCAAGAGAGACTGTACTAAACAAAATATGAAGATCCATAAAAGCAAAAATAAAAACAAAATAAAAGAAAAATAAAAATACGAGTAATAATATAGAGAGTATAGTAATCCAAAATAAAATAAAGGAAAAGAAAAGAAGAAGGGATAAAAGATAGGACAATGCATCCATCTCATCATCGGCTCCATCACCATCATTGGAGACATCAACATATTATGGTGGCTGGTATGGTGGAGTTAGCAATTGCTATAGCTAAAACCCCTGAGATCTCTAAAACTCTAACATGGACTCTTGAAGCCATGTCCACTGTGCTTGCTCGTAATCAAGGGTTGCTTAAAATTGAGCATACTTGTCACATCCCATTTTTGGAGATATAATGGTCTTAGAACATGGGGAGACATAAGGTCACCCATGCCCATAGAACCCACTCATACACATGCAAAAATTTCCTAAGATCATACCGAACCTCATACATTAACTTAATAAAACCCTTTATAAAGGAAAAAATAAACCTTAAGTTGTGGAAGCTAAAAATATACTTTAATATAATCCATAAGAAAATAACAATAAGAGTCCAAATAAAATCACCAACATGATATTCCAAAATAAAATTCCTATAATAACTCCTAGAGCGTCTAAGAACTCAACATAGTATGGTATTATTATAACTTTGACAAGGGAATTTCCCAAGTGGAGTAGGTAGCTTGAGTGATCACCTTGCCTCCTCATAATGCTCACTTAGAACCATATAAGGAAGAAGGGGTGAGATAGATGATCTCAATGAGTAAACAATAGGACATATACAATAACATGTATCCCTTAAAAAGGGCTCATAGCTCATAACTTATAGTTCATGATTCATAGTTTGCAATTTAGAAAGGTTCTCAAAAATCACACTTATAACACATAACACATAGAGTGAAGGTTGTTGCCATAATCACTCGAACACATAGAGTAAAAGCTATTGCCATAATCACCCGCACACATAAAATAAATGCTATTTCCATAATCACTCGAACATATAGAGTGAAGGCTATTACCATAATCACTCAAACACATAGAGTGAAGGCTATTGCCATGATCACTTGAGCACATACAGTGAAGGCTATTGTCATAATCACTTCAACACATAGCTGATGATTACTCACATCGGCATGAGAATTTTTGCATGAAAAGGGTTATGGCTACCATAGCTAGAGCTAATGGTAATCACTTATAAAGATAGCATTGAAGAAATGAAATCAAATGTAGCATAATAATAATAGATGTTTAGCTTATTGAACAAAAGATAAACAATAGTGTGACTCCAGAAAGAATGTAAGGCATAACAATAATCATAAAGGGTCTTTCATATCATTGAATAAACATTAATGGGTTTAGACCAATTGTCCATTGGCAATCTAAGCTTAATAGAGAAATCACATAATTATAATTAAAAGTAGAAAAAGACTTGGGTCTCAAATGTCTCAAAGATTCCCATAACAAAATCACTTGCACTTATAACATGAATATAATGTTTACTCATCTTATAGTTCCTTTGCTCCTAGCACTTGTAGCCCTTAAACCTCTAATACTCCTTAAGCTCTAACATAACATTATAATTCAATACCTAGCTTCACTTAATCATCATGCTATCCTATCCCATAACAACCCCATGCACATATAACATTCATATAAACTTGGAGTTGCACCTAGAAGTGCACTTATCACTTGTACATAACATGTTGACTTTTAAAGTCTTACATACTTAGCTTTTATAGGCCCACAAGGAAACACATTATAACTCGTACTAAGACTTTTCTAAATTCAAGTACAATACATTATAATCTTAATATAAATTCCATTTAACATTCAACTTAGTACACTTAACACCTTCTATATATTTTAACTTAACAAGTAGCCTTTCAGGTACCGTGCTTATCTCTTATGACCAATTCATACAATCAACTCATCATCTATTTAAGATCATTAATTCATTATCAACTCATCATAAAACTTATTTCCCATATCACTTAATCACATAAAGATATTAATCACATCATAGAAATAGGGTTAGGAAAACTTAAGTATACCCTACTATCTCTAGACTTGTCTAAAGTTATTCCTTCAATCAATATACAATCAAATCACTTATCGTTCATGTATACATGCCAATAATTATTAAAATATATCATATAAAAATTATAGACATTGGAATTGAATTCCCAATGTAGGCCGAATTACTCAATCAAGAACAAACATGATTTTCTTCTCTTTTCGCACTTTCCATTCATTATAGTAATATGCAAAAACATGATTTAAATCAAGATTTTTGATGTAATTAAAACAAGAATCATTTTAGAACACTAATTTGCACAAATTGGCACCTATATATGTATACGTGTATGAAAATTTTCCAACTTTAGATTCTAGAATGAAAATCATGCATCTTTCTTATTTCTGATACTTTCTGGTCATTATAGTAATATGTAAACACATGATTTAAACCATTATTTTTTATCTGATCATAAAAAAAATTAGTTTAGTATTTAAATACACACAAATTGGCAGCCATGGTACAATATATGCATGAAAATTCTAATTTTAGGTTGTAGGGTGAACATCATGAACTTTCTTGCTTTTCGTACTTTTCTAATCATTATAGTAATATACAGAAATATGATTTAAATCAATATATTTCATCTAAACACAACAAAAATTAATTTGAAACATAACCATATGCAAATTTCCCTCCTTGTAGAGTTTATGTATGAAATTTCAAACTTTGAGTTTTAGGGTTCACTTTTGGAGGATTTCCGTAGAGATGTTTGTGTTTTCAGTAGAAAAATCAATTTCTCTCTCAAAAATTCATCTAGGACGAATTTAATCAATGAAAATCAATAAATATTCAATTCAAAATAATTTTCTCATGATTAGTTTCACAAAAATCAAATAGCAAATTGAAAGAAAAGGAAAAACTTACAAAACCGTCACGAAATTGCAAAGTTTGAAGGTATTTTGTGAATTTCAGTTGAGAGAATTTTTCTATAAAAAAAAAAAGAAGAATAATATAATGGTGGTTGTCTAACAAGGGTTGGCCAAAATTTTGTTTATATATTAGGGTTTTGGGTGAAATTTCTAAGTTTACCCTTAATGAGTAAGGTGATGAGTGTTTTTGAGTAGTGGGCTTTTAGGAATTTGGGTTTTTTAATTATTTTATGGGATAATTATAGGTAATTAAAAATAAATTTTTTTATTATTTTTATTAAAATTCCCCCCAAAATATTGTTTTAAAAATTTTTGAAAAATGCTCATAAAAATTTTTTATGTTTAAAAATCACTTTGTGCATGAAAATTCATTTTATGTGAAATAAATATTTTTATGCTTATGCATTTCATATAAATCACTTACTTCACCATAATAATTCATATTATACATATTAGAGCTAATCTAATATTCCACATACTCATCAATCACATAACTCATAAATTTCATAAAAGCACTTACTTAGACATAATAGGTCTAAATTCAAGAAATTAAATCATGAAACTTTTAGG
This sequence comes from Reutealis trisperma, assembly GCA_947687605.1. Lineage (NCBI taxonomy): Eukaryota > Viridiplantae > Streptophyta > Magnoliopsida > Malpighiales > Euphorbiaceae > Reutealis > Reutealis trisperma. The sequence goes on from CANTUT010001128.1 coordinate 61,672, forward strand.
GTAGGCGTGGGTTGTTACAATGCCGGCGCTCCATGGTCTGCTGCATCTAATGCTAAAAATGTAACATATTTCATTCATTAATCTCCAAGGTCCCCAGTTGTCGCTCCATTTAACAAATCTAGCGCTTGAACTCCATGGGTTTCCTACCATCATCCCACATAGCATCAACGGAGTGGCGCTAATCCCTGAAAGTAGGTAACTAAAAATATGGCAGAATAGAGGGACTAGCTGAAGAAGATGGTCTAGCAGTAATAGATGAACTAGGAATATAAGCAGATGCGGGCTGGTCCAGCAGCAATAGATGAACTAGGAATATCAGCAGATGCGGACTGGTCCAACAACAATAGATGAACTAGGAATATCAGCAGATGCGGGCTATGGCATATCAATGGTGGGAGTTGGAAGAATTAGCTCAAAAGTAGTGGATGGTGCCTGTGGACGCTACTCAACCTTTTCCTTATCTAGTCGCTTCAAAGTATCCATACCTAAAAGCTTGGGTAGCCCATCTAAAGCCATAGGCTGGCACTCATTTAACAAACCCAAGGCTCGAGCCAACTTGGTGATATACATCCCACCATACAAACAACCAGCTGATCCCTTCTTTGACTGCTCATAGAAGAAGTATGTGAGAGTATGGATAAGATTACATCATATCTCACTGACAATGCACTACAAAAAAATAGATCACGTAATCCCACATCTTTAGTGCTACTATTTTAGGAAGCTATAGTGTCAGCCAATAACTTGTGCACCACCAGATGAGAAAAATGCTCAAAGTTTGATGCCTTGGAAACCTTAGCTTTATAGTCACTTACTCTCAAGGCAAATATCTTCCAAACTCTAGTAGGAATGATAGTATACTCTGCAAAGTCCACCTCTAGCTGGAGATACTTAATGGTCCGTACCTCCTCCCTAGAATACAAACCTAAGTGGACTCCAAGCTTAGTGATGCTTAAGTGAAACCTCTTCTCGCCCAACCTGAATTTCATTGTTGGATCAGTGACGGATGCCTTATCCTTGTTGAACTAGAATGTGTAGTAAAACTCTAATGTCAACTCTCTATAGGCCAGCTCATTAATTTTGAAGCTTTGATCCCAACCCGGTTGGTTAATCAACCCCTGGATCTTAGCTTCCTAATTGATCACTTGAGCAACAGACCAATCTTTATTTCCAACTACTCGAACCTTTTTTATTCCTCTATAATTATGAACTTGAGGCATTTGTGATCCTTTATGAATGTGACTATTGAGGTAGCTGCAGGTTGGCTCGAACTACCTTTCCCTTAGCCTTCTTTATGGGTAAGGTAGTGTTTTCCTTAGTGGATGGTCTCTTGCATGGGCCCATGTTCTTCAAAACAAATAACAAAACTCAACACAAAGCAAAATAATACCAAAATCATAGATTAGTTCGATCAAAATTTCAGCATTACAACAACAAAGAAACTACATTCCAAAAATTTTGGTACCTACACAAAACAACTAAACACAACCACTAAACCAGCAATTAAGAGCAATGATAAGTATAAACACACATTCAATAACTTTCAAACTCAACCCTAATGTACCAAACACAAAGACATAGGCAAACAAATCAATAGGTTATGGAAAATTGGCTTAATAATTTGGAATTGCAATAAATCCACAACCTAATGAAAGCTAAATAAGAAATTACAACGTGTTCTCAACATAGGATTAGATTTATTCAATTAATAACCTAAATAAAAAATGGCAAAATTAATAAAACCTAACCTTAGAATCATGCCAAAATACAAGCCCCAACATCAAATCTTGAAGTTCAAAGTATAAATCATGCGAAACCCATCAATAATTTGTAAGAGAAATAGTGTAACAACCCACACCCACCCCAGGAATTTTCGTGATAAATTGCTTGAATTAGAATCTATAAGGTTAAGTGTGTGCTTGTGTGAATGTTTGTGATCTAAGTGATTGATGAGTATGTGGCATATTAAATTAATTTTAATATGCATAATATGTGTTGCTATTGTGAAATAAATGATTTACATGAAGTGTATTTGCATAAAAGAATTTATTTTAAATAAAATGAATTTTCATGCATAAAACAATTTTTAAGCATAAAATAATTTTATGGGTATTTTTAAAAATATTTTTAAATAAATATTTTGATGGAAATATTCCAGAATTAAAAAGAAAAATATTATTTTTATTTTTAAATACTTCAGCTGAAATTTTTAAAGAAAAAGGCCCAATACCCAAAAGCCCACTACACAAAAATGCTCCTAACCTATTTCATTAAGGGTAATAGTGGAAATTCCACTCCAACCCTAATATATATTCAAATTTTCAGCCATAAAGGTTTTCCAGCAGCCATTCCCTCATTCTTTCTGTATTCTGGCAGAAAAACCTCTCAAAATAATTCTTTCTACTGAAACATCGAAAACACTTTACCGTTTCGCAATTTCGTGACCGTAATCGTAAGTTTTTGTTCTCTTTCAATTTCTAAACTGTTTTCTATGAAATAAATTATGGGAAAATTATTTTGAACTATTTGATTACTGATTTCTATAGATTCAATTCTGTTTGAGTGAATTTTTGGGAGAGAAAATTTATTTTCTACCAAAAACACGATTCTTTCCGCAAGATTTCTCCAAAGGTGAATTCTATAACTTAAAATCACAATTTTATTGCATAAACATCATAGGGGGGAGGGGGGGGGGACAATTTGTACTTGTTTGCATTCTAAACTGATTTTTAATTTGTTTTGATAAAAATTTTAGATTAAATAATATTTTTGCATATTTCTGTGATGACCGAAAATTTTCGAAAAACAAAGGAATTCAAGGTTTTCGTGTTAGGACTTGGAAATTGGAAAATTTTATTTTTTCATGAATACATGGCTGCCAATTTGTGTGAATTGATGTTCTAATATGATATTTTTTTTGTTTAGGTGAAAAATAATGACTTGAATCATGTGTCTGTTTATCGCAGAAATAAATGAAATGCGCAGAAAGCGCGGAAACTCATGATTTTTCACCTAAGCCTTTGAACTCAGAATTTTTCTGTATAAACCTTACCTATGGCTGCCGATTTGTGAAATAATGTGTTCTAAACTGATATTTTCAATGATTGAATGAAAAATAATGGTTTAAACAACCTGTTTGCATATTTCTGAAATGACCAGAAAATACCGAAAACAAGAAAACTCATGTTTTGTGCACTGTAATGCAAAAGATTGAATTTTTATATATCAATGGCACCAATAGTGGCTGATTCTTATGGATTTGAGTTCTAAAATGATTTTTGTTATGTTTACATGAAAAATCTTGGTTTAAACCATGTTTTATATATTTCTGAAATAGACGAAAAACACGAAAAGAAGAAGAATTTGGTTTTCACCTTAAAGATGCATTTGGCCTACATGAACAATTGTGTCCAAATGTTTATAAATTTTATGTGATGTGTATTGGTGATTGTTGACATGTATGTATGTACAATAAATGATGAAATTGCATGTTAGTTGAAGGTATGATCCTAGATAAGCTTAAATGTGTTTTGGTATACTTAAGGTATCTTAATATTATATTGTGGTTAGAATGCAAATGTGATTGGGAAATACAGAACTAAATGTTATGATGACTTGATGATGAATATATGGTTATGAGTTAATGAAGTAAAAGGGATCATAAGAGTTAAGCATGATGTTTGAAGGATTAATTATTAAGCTAACATGTATGGAAGTGTAAAGTGAATTAAGATGATTGATAAGTGAATTGATATTGAGGTAATGATAATGTGATGACCTTAAAAAGGTATTGATATGATTGCAATATGTTTTCATGTGAGCCTATAAGGCCTAAGTATGCAAGATTCTTAAGTCAACGTGATATGTGCAAGTGATGAGTACACCTATGAGTGAACTCTAATGTGTATCCTATATGTGTATGGGTAGTTATGGGATAGGAACATCATGAGTAAATAAATACTAAGTATTAAATCAAATATTATGTTAGAGTTTGAGGAGCTTTAGAAGTGCAAAAGGGACTACGTGTACTAGGAGCAAAGGAACCCCAAGGTGAGTAAACGCAATGTTCTTGCTACAAATGTGAACAACATCATGTTGTGTTACAAGAATGTGATATATTATTATGTGAACCCTTGTGATCTTTGAAACCCAAGTTCTTTCTATTTTTATCTTATTATATGATTTCTTTGATAAGCTTGGGTTGCCAAGGGACACTTGGTCCAAAACTATTTTGTTTATCCAATGAGAACTTTTTGTGAAAAACACCCTAACTTATATTCTTTCTGGAACTACACTTTCATTGTATTATTGTTGAAAGCCAAACTACTATTGTTATTGAAATACATGTTATTGCTGCCATATGCGATATTGTTAAATGTGTTTACCAATAGCTTAGCTATAGTACCTTTACCCTTTATGCAGAATCCTCATGTCAACGCGGGTAATCATTGGAACCTGTGCACATGGTCTTAACCTGATGGATAGGGGTAGTGTATCCACCTCAGCTAGAAGGGGCGGTTCTAGCCATGGAGCCTGATCAGCTTCACGCTTTATAAGTGATGGGAGTTAGAATTTGGCAAAGGCCACCTCTCCTCGATGTGTTTAGAGTGGCTTGAGTAGTGTCTCCACTCTATAAGTGTTATAAGTGTGATTTTTGCAAACTTGCTAAATTGAACCTTGCTAAATTGCAACCTAATTCATGAATTATAAACCATGAACTATGTGTATAAGCTATATGTTTCCTTTCAAAGGAATATGTGATAATGTATGAGCCTTTTTGTTTACTCATTGAGATCATCTATCTCACCCCTTTTCCTTGTGTGGTTCCAGTTGAACAAATGTGAGGAGGCAAGGTGATGGCTCAAGCATCCTACTTCGCTTGGGGAATTCCTTGTCTGAGTTATCAATAAAACTATGATTATGAAGTCTTGTCTTTAGATGCTTCGGGAATGTTAATTGATACTTATAGAGATTTGTATTATTTTCTTATGGATTTTATATGTAATGATTTACTTTAAGTCTTCCACAAATTATGGTATTATCTAAATGTTTTAAATGAGTTAATGAATAAGGTTCGGTAAGATCCTAGGCATGATTGTTATATGTTAATGGGTTCTATGGACATGGGTGACCTTATGTCTCCCCATGTTCTAGGACCGTCGTATCTCATAAGGTTGGGATGTGACAAATAGAGAGAAAAAAGAATTTGAACTCAAACCTGGAATTTGCAGAGAAAAATGAGAAACTTAGTGCATTCAATTACACAAAAACCTCCGCTAAATTACTTGATGGAGGTTGAAATCCTCCCTAGAGTGGTTGTGTGTGTGCTTTTGAGTGACAAAATGACAAGATTTTTAGAGAAAATCGAGTGGATTTGAGAGAAATTATATTTTAAAACACGACCGGGTCTTTTAAAAACTAGGCAACATGGGTACCAACACATCCGTGTCATTGAGCATGTCATATCTACTAGACATGCTCAGTTCAAAAAGAAAGGCACGATCAATAACATGCCTATGTTTATGGGCATGTCGAAGCTACTGTCAAATTGCATGAATCACACAGCCATGTCTATGGGCATGTCGAAGCTATTGCCACCAAAAGTTAATTACACGGTCAAAGACACACCCATGTCACTGGGCGTGTCATATCTACTGGAACTCAATTAAAATGTCACATTTAAAGACATGCCCATGTCACTGGGCATATCACCTACCCCATAATACTTAATCAAAATTTTAATTTCTTTTCTCAACAGACTTGCTCGACCATAAAAACTAACACCACCAAGCAAAGAAAATAATTAAAACTAAGAAAAATAATAAACAAAAACAATAAATAAAAAACACTCAAATTAATGGGTGATTTCTAACCCTTAGTATTGGAGATACGTAATCTCTTTCAGTTCATTCAATTCACCCCCTAAATATAACTTGAACCTTTGCCCATTTACCTTAAAATCACCCTTTTAGGGTGAGTTAACTGTACCATCCCATAAGGAAAGATTTCTTTAACAGTAAAAGGACCTGACCAATGAGATTTTAACTTACCTTAAAAGAGTCGAAGCCTAGAATTGTAAAGTAAAACATAATCTCCTGCTTTGAATTCCTTCCTTTTGCTTAATCCAAGCGTCATGCCATCTCTTGGTGCTATCCTTATACATTCTTGCATTATCATAGGCTTGCAATCTCCATTCATCTAGCTCAATGACCTTCAATCTTCTTTTCTCACCTACACTAGCTAGATCAAGGTTAACCTATTTTATAGCTTAGTATGCATTATGTTTAATCTCAATAAGTAAATGGAAAGCCTTGCCATATACTAACTTGTATAGCATAGTACCTAAGGGAATTTTGAATGCCATCCTAAAAGCCCATCGAGCATTATTTAATTTTTTAGACAAATCCTTTCTTGATCGCTCTACGATCTTCTCAAGAATTCTCTTGTGCTCCCTATTTGTGTTCTTGACTTGACCACTAGTTTGAGGGTGGTAATGAGTAGCCAACTTGTGTGTAATGCCTAGCCTTTTGAAAACTTTCTCAAGCTGAGTAATACAGAAGTGGGTACCCCTATCATTGATAATAGCCTTAGGTGTACCAAATCGAGTAAACAACTTCTTTAAAAAATTTACTGCTACCCTAGCATCATTTTTAGCTAAGGCTTGTGCCTCAAGCCATTTTAAAACATAATCAATAGCTACAAGCACATACTTGTTATCAAAAGAGTTGGGAAATAGTCCTATGAAATCAATGTCCCAAACATCACAAACTTCACAAACCAAAATTCCTTTTCAGGCATCTCATCTCGAAACAAAATATTTCCAACTTTGGCAACAACCACAACATTGCACAAACTCGTAACTATCTTTAAAAAAAGTGGGCCAATAGAATCCTAATCTAAAACTTTCTGAGCAGTTCTATTGGCTCCCATATGACCACTAGTTGGTCCGGCATGGTAGTGACGAAGAATACTAATTGTTTCAGGCCATGCCGCACAACACCAAATCATATGGTCCTTACACAACTTAAACAAATAGGGATCCTCCCAAAAGTAGCCAAATAATTCACAAAATCAACAAACCAAGGTTGTTCAAAGTTAGAATTACTTACCATACCTACCATAGCATACAGCTACTCATCAAAAAAGGTGTCTAAAATATCTCCCTCTATAAGTTCCTCCAAGTTTAGGTTCTTGAGGCAAGAAAGATGATTTGCTGCAAGGTTTTCAGCTCCATTTTTATCTTAAATCTCTAAGTCAAACTCTTATAGCAATAGAACCTATCAGATCAACATTGGCTTCGCATTAGTTTTGGAAAATAAATACATCAAAGCTAAATGATCTGTATACACTATCACTTTTGACAATATCAGGTATGATTGAAACTTGTCAAAAGTGAGCACAATAGCCAATAACTCCTTCTCTATGGTGGTGTAGTTTACTTGGGCCTCATTCAAGGTTTTTACTGACATAGTAGATCGGCTAAAAGTGCTTCTCCCTCCTTTGACCCAAAACTGCCCTAACTGCCAAATCACTCGCATCGCACATCAACTCGAATGGTAGATTCCAGTCAAGGGCCACCATGATTAGAGAATGAATCAATTTCTCCTTAAGAGTGTTAAAGGCCTTAAGACAATCCTCATCAAATAGAAACTCCACATCCTTTTCAAGAAGCCTTATCAAAGGATGAGCAATATTGGAGAAATCTTTTATGAATCTCCTATAAAAGCCTGCATGTCCCAAGAAGCTTCTAATGGCCTTAACAAATATGGGAAGTGGTAGTTTCTTAATGGTCTCTATCTTAGCTTAGTCCACCTTAATTCCCATTCTCGATATCTTGTGCCCTAATACGATTCCTTCCTGAACCATGAAATGACATTTATCCTAGTTGAGCACTAGATTTGTTTCCTCACATCTCACTAACACTCTCTCAAGATTCTCCAAACAACCATCAAATGAGTCACCATGAATAGAAAAATCATCCATAAATACTTCCATTATGTCCTTGATCAACTCATCAAAAATTGCCATCATGCATCGTTGAAAAAGTAGCGGGTGCATTACATAACCAGAATGGCATTCTCTAGTATGCGAATGTTATGTAAGGACAGGTGAAGGTTGTCTTCTCCTAGTCTTATAAAGCAATATGAATCTAAAAGTAGCCCGAAACACCATCCAAAAAGTAATAGAACTTATGACCGGACAACCTCTCCAACATTTAGTCGATGAAAGGCAGTAGGAAATGGTCTTTTCTTGTTGCATCATTCAACCTCTAATAGTCAATGCAAACCCTCCATCCTATGACTATTCTTGTAAGGATGAGTTCATTGTTCTTATTAGGCACCACTATCATCCCTCTTTTCTTTGGTACTACTTAAACCAGGCTCACCTAAGAGTTATCTGAAATTTGGTAAATGATCCTTACATCAGGTAGCTTAATTACTTTGGCTTTCACCACCTCTTTCATCTTTGGGTTTAGCCTTTGTTGTGGTTGCACCACTGGCTTAAACTCATCCTCCATCAAAATCTTATGAGTACAATAGGATGGACTAATACCCTTGATGTCCGCTATTTTCCAAGTTATCACCTTTCTGTGCTTTTTTAACAACTTAATGAGTTTAGCCTTCTCCCCAAAAGACAAACTAGCATTCAAAATAATTAGTAACTGTCTGCCCTCTGCCAAATATCCATACTCAAGATGATTTGAGAGAGGCTTGAGTTCTAAAAGAAGTGGATCGACCACGGAAGGCCTCATCTTTTCTTCCTTGGCCATCTGAATTATTTCATATGCCTATCTCTTAAATGGCTTGCTTACTTCATGATAAGCTAGCTGCTCCATTGCTTTCAGATTCTCAGGATTTTCCAACACCAAACACAACTCAAAGGGGTCCTTGGAAACAATGTTAGTAACAAAATTTATAGTTTCATACTCAACAACATCATTGCATGAATCTGCCTCATTAGGTGCAAATGGGTGCTTCATATGTGTCACATCCCTTTTTCAGAGATATGACAGTCCCACTCATGCATATAATAACATTGCCTAGGATTGTACTGAACCTTAGACATTAACTTGATAAAACCTTTTATAAAGGAAAACCATAGTGGAAAAGGGGTGAGATAGATGATCTCAATGAGTAAACAATAAAACTTGTAAAATAACATAGATGATCTCAATGAGTAAACAATAAAACTTGTAAAATAACACATGTCCCTTTATAAGGGTGCAAGGTTCATAAATCATGGTTTGCAAATAAGCAAGGTTCACAGAAATCAACTTGTAACTTGTAAAAAGTGACAACTTATCAGTTCATTCACTCAAGGGAGAGGTGGCGTTAAACCAAATTCCAACTCCTAACTTGTAACTTGTAAAGAGTCATGCAATTGATCAGGCCCTATGGCTAGAATCACCCCTTCTAGCTGAGGTGGATGCACTATCCCTATCCATCAGGTTAAGACCATGTGCACAGGTACTAATGATTACCTACATTGGCATGAGGATTCCTACATAAAGGGTTTATATATACCATAGCTAGAGCTAATGGCAATCACTTATAACCATAGTATCTAAGAATATAATAACATATAATATTATAGCAATAATAATTTAACTTGTTGAACAATAAAGGAATAACAATGTGATTCTAAAAAGAAAGTAAGGTAAGGCTTACAAAGGTTCTTTATTATAGAATAATCAAAATGATTTCAGACCAATTTTCTTTTGGCAACCCAAGCTTACAAGGAATTCATATAGACATAACTAAAAATAGAAAAGAACTTGGGTTTCAAGATATCAAAGGTTCACAAACATGATAACTTGTACTTGTAACTTGAAACATAATGTTTACTCACCTTGTGGTTCCTTTGCTCCTATTACTTGTAGTCCTTTTTGAACTTCTACTATTCTTCAAGCTCTAACATAATATTTAATTTGATACTTAATATTTATTTAACATTATGCTATCCTATCCTATACTACCCTATGCATATATAACATTCACATAAACTTGTAGTTGCACTTAGAAGTGCAATTATCACTTGCACATAACATATTGACTTTTAAAGTCTTGCATACTTAGCGTTTATAGGCCCACATAGAAACACATTATAAATCATACCCAGACTTTTCTAAAGTCAAGCATAGGACATTATAATCTTAATATCAATTCCATTTAACATTCAACTTAATATACTTAACACCTTCCATAACAAGCAGCCTTTCAAGTACCATGTTTATCTCTTATGACAAATTCATATAATCAATCTCATCATCCCTTTAAAATCATTAATTCATTATCAACTCATCATAAAACTTATTTCTCATATCACTTAATTACATAAACATATTAATCATGTTTTGTCATAGTTTTATCTTATTTTTTAGTTCTTTTAATTATTAATTATTAATTTATTTTTATGATTTTATGATGTTTTTAATATGTTCATTAAGTTGTTATTAGTTGTATTAAACAATTAAAGAAATGGAAGTTTGGCACGAAGATGAAAAATTCGACAGGAGGAATGCCATCTCATGGTAGCCAAGCCCAGCAGCACATGTAGCAGCTTTCTGCTGCGCCCAGTTGCCTTCCCCAGTGCTAGCTGCCTTTTTGTTGTGGCCAGCAGCCTTCTTTAGTGCCAACTACCTTCTCCAGTGCCCAGCAGCAACAGTAGCAATGCCTAGCAGTGCCTCGCCAAGCTCTTCAATGCCTACTAGTGCCCAGTGCCTAGTTGCCTTCCCTAGCACCCCGTAGCATCACCTCTGTGTAGATACTGAAGATCATCCAAGATTTTGTAGGATTTTCAACTCTAAATTGTTTTAGGAAAGTAGAAATAAAAGAAGAAGTTTTGTTGTTTTAAATAGGGCCGTTTGGAAGAAGAGAAGGATCTGAATTTTGGGAGGATAGTATCTTCTCTTCCAATTTTCTATTTTCTTAATTTTAGTTTTTAGATTTCAACAGTTAGATTAGAATTTTGTTCTTAAGGAATTCATTTATGAAGATTCAAGAGATTGAATTAGATAAAATGAATTGAACAACGTGGTTTAATTCTTGTTTCTTTATTATAATTCTTTTTAGGATTATTGAATTGATAGAATTGATTCAATGGATTCCTTTAGTTATAATAAAATTATGATGAATTCTTTATTTTCCATAAACTAATTTCATCATTGTCTTGGGTTTGTATGATGTGTTCATGATATGGAATTGAATATAATCTCATTTGATTATTTTTATTATCCCTAATTGAATTGATTGATTCTTATTGAACAATTGCTTAGCTACCAATTGTTGGACTTAGGTTTTGAATGAAGGAATAAGAGTTGAAGTTCAATTCAAGAATTTATTCCTTTAGGATCTTAAAATGAATTAGAAATATAAGTTTTAAGATTATGCTTTAGTTTTTAATATATGATTTGATAGAATAATTTCTATGAATGTGATTGCTAATAGATTGATTTTTATTCTTTGAGTTGTCAGAAACTAAGGTTTTAAGCATAATCAAATGGGTAAATTCATAAACATATAGGATTGATAAACTGAATGCAAACCCTAGGCATCCTTCATTCATTGCATTTAAACCTATTGCATTTTAATTCACATTTATTTTTAATTTCCTGTTTTGCAATTATTTCTTTTCAAAATCAAATCATTCAAATTCTTTTTATTTAATTTACTTTAAATTTAGACAAATATTTTCATTTGCAATTCTTTGAGAGATACGACCTTAAGTGCTTCCGATATGCTACAATTGCCCCGTATACTTGTGGGTTGCTTTTGGACAATATATTTTAAGGCGAACAAGTTTTTGGCTCCGTTGCCGGGGAATCGCAAGGTGAATTTGTTTGTTTCATTGTGAACATATTTGTTTTTAGTTTTTATTTACATTTGTTTTGCTAGATTTTTATGCAAGGGAGAAGATCTCTAGAAGGAGAGATTGTCCCTTTGTTGATAACATACACAAGTTAGGTGGAGAAAGAAGAAAACTAGAGCCAAATGAGGACCGAATTGATCCAATAGATCCTAAAAATCCAAGGGTAGAAGACCAAGAAGAACAACCATGCATCATAGCACAGGAAATAAGACCCATGAAGGATTATTCTAGGCTAATCATAGGCACCTCAACATCATCATTAGACTTGATGCGGCAACACGAAATTATGAACTGAAAAACATACATTATAGCATGCTCTCGTCCTTTTATGGAGTGCCAAATGAAGACCCCCTCAATTTCATTAGGGATTTCTACTTCACCATATAGACCTTTCCTCTACAAGGTCTAACTGAAGATCAATTGCAGATGAGATGCTTTCCTTACACCTTAAAGGACAAAGCTAAATCTTGGCTAATGACACTTACTCCTGATTCATTTACTACTTGGGATGAGGTGTACAGTAAATTCACAGGGAAGTTCTACTTTCATCAAAAGATAGCTGATTTGAGATTGAAGATTGTAACCTTCACACAAATGGAAAGAGAGCCTTTTCATAAAGCATGGGAAAGGTTCAAGATGTTGCAAATTCCAGAGCCAAAGCATAGTTGACAATGCAGCTGGAGGGTAATGGGAGAGATCACTGCTAAGGAAACTTATGAACTTTTTGAGATGCTTAGTGCTAACTCTTAACAAAAAAGTGTGAGAGGGAGAAGAGTTAGATTTGAAGAAAGAGCTTTGGGGAAAGATGTGGCTATGCAAATAGCTGAGCTTACTAGACAAGTCAAACTCCTCACCATGAAGGGGAACTATCACATCCTAACTTCTGAGGCATGACAGTCCTAGAACATGGGGAGACATAAGGTCACCCACGCTTATACAAATACTACCTAGGATTATACCAAAACCACCTTCACTAACTTAAATAAACCCTTTATTATTTTTTTTTTTTTGAAAACCTTAAGTTATGGAAGCATAGTTAAAATATACTTTAAACATAATTCATATGAAAATAATATTTAGAATCCAATTAAAACCTCAAAAGATAACATTTTAAAATAAACATCTAAAAATAAATATTCCTAGAGCATCTAAGGATAACTCTTCATAACATATTAAGCTGATTATCTTGGACAAGGAATCCCCAAATGAAGTAGAATGCTTGAGCCATCACCTTGCCTCCTCACATTTGCTCACTTGGAACCACACAATGAAGAAGGGGTGAGATAGATGATCTCAATGAGTAAACAATAGGGCTTATACAATAACACATATCCCTTAGAAAGGGCGCATAACTCATAACTTATAGTTCATGATTCATAGTTTGTAATTTTAGAAAGGTTCATAGAAATCACACTTATAACACATATTACATAGAGTGAAGGCTACTGCCATGATCACTCAAACACATAGAGTGAAGGCTATTGCCATAATCACTCGAACACATAACACATAGAGTGAAGGCTATTGCCATAATCATTTGAGCACATAGCTGATGATTACTCACATCGGTACAAGGATCACATAGCCGATGATTACTTGCATCGGTACGAGGATTTCTGCATAAAGGGTGAAAGGTACCATTGCTAGAGCTAATGGTAATCACATATAACAATAACATTTGAGGCAACAATAACATGTATCACAATAATAATAACATTTTAAATTTTGAATAAAAGATACAATGATAGTGTAGTTCTAAAAAGAATGTAAGTTAGGGCAATAATCATAAAGGTATTATCATTGGATAATCAAAAATGGTTTTGGACCAATTGTCCTTTAGCAACCTAAGCTTAACAAAGAAATCATATAGTTTCATTTTAGAATAGAAAGAACTTGGGTTTCAAGATATCAAAGGTTCACAAAACCTGATATCACATATTTATAACATAATATAATGTTTACTCACATTTGTAGTATGAACACAGTGTTTACTCACCTTGTGGTTCCTTCGCTCCTATTTCACGTAGCCCCTTTGAAACTCTAAAGCTCCTCAAACTCTATCATGATATTTAATTTAATACTTATTATTTATTTAATCATGATGCTATCCTATCCTATAACTACCCCATGTACATATAACATTCACATACGCTTAGAGTTGCACATACAAGTGCACCTCATCACTTGCCCATAACATGTTGACTTTAAAAGTCTTGCACACTTAGCCTTAATAGGCCCATATGAAATCACATTATAATTCATGTCTATACCTTTCTAAGGTCAACACAATACTATTGTCTTAATATCAATTCACTTTAACAATCATCTTATAACACTTCCATGTATATCAACTTATCGATAGCCTTTCAAGCATCATGGTTATCTATTATGAACAATTCCTTCAATCAATCACTTCATTAATTCATTGTTAATTCATCATAAAATCCATTTCCATATTATCCAATCACATTCACATTCTAATCACAACATAAGATTAAGATATCTTAAGTATACCTTAAGTACACTAAAGTGCCTCTAGGCTTGTGTAGGGTCATTCCTTCAACTAACATGCAATTTTATCATTCATCATACATACATACATGTCAATAATCATTAAAATACATCACATAAAAATTATAGACATTGGGATAAAAATCCCATATAGGCCGAATGCATCATCAAAGGAAAAACTGAATTTTTCTTACTTTTCGCACTTTTTGTCTATTATAGTAATATGTAAGAACATAGTTTGAACCAAAAATTTTCATGTAAACACCCCAAAAATCATTTTAGAACATTAATTCACATGAATTGGCAGCCATATGTGTGCCATGTACATGAAAATTAAAAAAGTTTAAGGCTTAGGGTGAAAATCATGAGTTTTTGCGCTTTCCGTTCATTACAGTAATATATAAACACATGATTTAAATCATTATTTTTCATTTAAACAAAGCAAATATCAGACTAGAATCCATTCATATACAAATTGGCAGCTACATATTTAATTAATAATAGAATTTTCCAACTTCTAAGTTTTAGCACAAAAACCTTGAATTCTTTTGTTTTTTGAAACTTTTTAGTCATTACAGAAATATGCAGAAATATAATTTAATCCAATATTTTTCATCAAAACACATCAAAAATTAGTTTAGAAATCATTAATGTAGGAATCACTCCCCCTATAGTGTTTATGCATAAAAATTTTAATTTTAAGTTACAGGATTCACCTTTGGAGAAATCGTGTGGAAATATTTGTGTTTTCGGTAGAGAATTAAATTTCTCTTTCAAAAACTCACTTAAACAAAATTAAATTTGCAAAAATCAGTAAACAGCTAGGTCAAAATAATTTTCTCATAATTTAATTCATAGAAATCAGTTAAGGAATTGAAAGAGAATAAAAACTTACTATTATGGTCAAGAAATTAGCAACTACTTGAAAGGTATTTTCTTAATTTCGGTAGAGAGAATTGTTTAGAGAGAATTTTTCTATCAAAATATAGAAAATTAGAGTGATGGCTGCTGGAACATTAGGGCTATCTGAAATTTTCATATTTAAATGTAGAGTTTTGGGCAATTTCCACTAATACACTTAATGAGCTAGGTTAGAAGGATTTTTAGGTGGTGGGCTTTTAGGTATTTGGGCTTTTTATTTAAATTAGAGGCTGATTATAAGTAATTAAAATAAAAATATTTTTCTTAATATTTTCATTAAAATTTGCCCCAAAACATTTATATAAAAATTATTTTAAAATACTCATAAAATCATTTTATGCTTAAAATTGCCTTTATGCATGAAAATTCATTTTATTTAAAATAAATTATTTTATGCTAATGTAGTTTATATAAATCATTAATTTCATAATAATAACTCATATTATGCATATTAAAATTAATTTAACATGCCACATACTTTTCAATTACACAGAACATAAATTCCCATAAAAGCACACTTAATCTTAATAGTTCTAAATCAAACAAATTGTCATAAAAAAAATTTTAGGGTAGGTGTGGGTTGTTACAGGAACACAATAGTTCAACAACAAGAGGTATGTGGTGTTTGTGGTATTTTTGGTCATGGTGCTAATGTTTGCCCTTCAAGTTTTGATTCTTTTATAGGTGATTATAAGCAAGCACAAGCCTTGGATGGTTTCCAACCTAGGGTGAGAAATGACCCCTTTTCCAACACCTACAACCAAGGTTAGAAAAACCATCCAAACTTTTTCTGGAAAAACAACAACCAATAGCAGTAGCAGCCTCTGTTTCAAATGTTGCAAAGAGGCCAACCGTTCCAAGGAGAATCATCAAACCAACAACAGCAAAGGAAGCCATCTTTGGAGGATAGCTTGAATGCTTTAATTCAAGCTAGCACTAAAATTCAGGAGGCCAATGACAGAAGATTTAACTCTTTACAAGCAACAGTGCGAAATGTAGAGATTCAAGTTAGTTAGATTGCAAATCAGGCGCAATCAAATGAAAAAGGGAAAATTCCTAGCCAACTAGAGCAAGCTAAGTCCATCACAGTTCTTTGGAGTGGTAAGCCAATAAATGATAATGATGGTGAAGTTTCATACTATGCAGTGGAGGAAGAGAAAGATATGGACAATCCTTATCGACCACCTATTCCATTTCTAGGCCATTTAAAAAAATGGTATGCAAGACAAGTAATTTGATGAGCTTTTCACAATGCTATCCAAGGTAACTATCAATTTGCCCTTGCTTGATGTGATTAAGAATATGCCTGCATATGGAAAATTTTTTAAGGACCTGAATTCTAAGAAAAGAAGGCCAGAGATGGAGGAGAAAGTAGTAGTGTCTGAGGTAATTAATGCAAGACTGTAACAACTCACACCTACCTTAGAAATTTTTGTGATAGTTTGCTTGATTTAGAACTATTAAGGTTAAGTGTGTGCTTTGGTGAGAATTAGTATCCTATGCATTGATGAGCATGTGGCATATTAAATTAATTTTAATATGCATAATATGAGTTTTTATTGTGAAATAAATGACTTAAATGAAGTGCATTTGTATAAAATAAATTATTTTAAATAAAATGAATTTTCATGCATAAAGGTAATTTTTAAGCATAAAATAATTTTATGAGTATTTTAAAATAATTTTTAAATAAATGTTTTGGGGGAAATTTTAATGAAAATAATAAGAAAAATATTTATTATTATTATTAATTAAAATCAACCCTAAATTTAAATAAAAAGCCCAAATACCCAAAAGCCCACTACATTAAAACCCTTCTAACCTAGCTCATTAAGGGTATTAGTGAAAATTGCCCAAAACCCTACATATAATAATGTAAAATTTGGCCAGCCCTACAGTTTCGTGATTTCTTGACTGTAATCATAAGTTTTTCTTTTCTTTCAATTCCTTAACTGATTTCTATGAAATAAATTATGGGAAAATTATTTTAAACTGGTTGTTTACTAATTTTTATAGATTTAATTCTGTTTGGGTGAGTTTTTGAAAGAGAAAATTTATTCTCTACCTAAAACACAAATCTTTTCGCCAGATTTCTCCAAAGGTGAATTCTATAACTTAAAATCACAATTTTTATGCATAAACATCACTGAAGGGGGGGTAATTTGTGCACTATTGGTTTCTAAACTGATTTTTGATGTGTTTTGATGAAAAATATTAGATTAAATTATATTTTTGCATATTTTTGTAATGACCGAAAAGTTTCAAAAACAAAAGAATTCAAGGTTTTTGTGCTAGAACTTAGAAGTTGGAAAATTCTAATATTAATTAAACCATTTTTGTTTATCCGATGATAATTCCTTGTGTTTATTGCTTTAACTTATATTCTTTTTGGAACTACACTATTCTTGAAGCTGTTGTTCAAAAAGTTAAACTGCTATTGTTATTGTGATACATGTTTTGTTGCCTTAAATATTATTATCATATGTGATTACCATTAGCTTTAGCGATAGTATCTTTAACCCTTTTATGCAAAAGTCCTCGTGCCGATGCAGGTAATCATTGGAACCTGTGCACACAGTCTTAACCCAATGGATAGGGGTAGTGTATCCACCTTAGCTAGAAAGGGGTAGTTCTAGCCGTAGGGCCTGATCAGCTTCATGCTTTCTATGTGATAGGAGTTGGAATTTGGTATTAGGCCACCTCTCCTTTATGTGTTTGAGTGATAGAGCAATAGCCTTCACTCACTATGTGTTTTATGTGTGATTTCTACAACCTTGCTAAATTGAACCCTTGCTAAATTGCAACTTGATTCATGAATTGAAAATCATGAACTATGTGTATAAGATATGAGTTTCCTTTTCAAAGGAATATGTGATAATGTATGTGCTTTATCATTTCCTCATTGAGATCACCTATCTCACCCCCTTTTTCCTTGTGTGGTTCTAAGTGAGCAAATGTGAGGAGGTAAGGTGATGGCTCAAGCATTCTACTTCGCTTGGGGACTCCTTGTCAAAGTCATTAATAATACCATGCTATGAAGTGTTGTCATTAGATGCTTCGGGAATATTTACTTTTGATGTTATTTTGAAATGTTGTTCATTAAGGCTTACAAGTGAACTATGAATATTATTTTCCTTAAGAATTATATGTGAAGTGTCTAATGACTGTCTTCCACAATTAAAGGTTCTTAAATAAATGTTTCAAATGAGTTATTGTATGAGGTTTGGTACGATCCTAGGGGTGATTTGTATATGTGTAAGTGGGTTCTACGGGTATAGGTGACTTTATGTCTCCCTATGTTCTAGAACCGTCATATCTCTAAAGTTGGGATGTGACAAGTACTCTAGCAAAAGTTACCTCCAAAAGCTAAGGACCTTGGTAGTTTGTCATTGACTTTAGTATAGGTAGTGGTGAAAAGGCTCAAGGTATGCTAGATTTAGATGCTAGTATTAATTTGATGCCATATGCCTTATTTAAGCATTTCAATTTAAGAGAGTTGAAACCTACCAAAATGAGCTTGCAATTAGCTAATAAGTCATTGAGATTTCCTAGGGGAATTATAGAAGATGTGCTAGTGCAAGTAGGAGGGTTGATAGTGCCTAATGATTTTGTGGTGTTGGATATGGGAGATGAATTGTCTAATAGGTTAGAATTGCATATCCTTTTGGGTAGACCTTTTATGGTAACTACTAATACTTTGATTGATGTTAAAAATGGGAAATTGACTATGATTGTTTTGGGCCAAACTGTTGAATTTTCCATTTTTAATAGATTATCTGTCACTACCACATCACTTATTGAGGAATGCTCTTTTATTAAATCCTTCAATACAAGTGTCAAAGATGTTTTCTTACAAGGATCCTATTATAAAAAAAAAATATTATAGGTGTCTAAGTTGGTTGAGCCACAGGAAAAAGTGTATGGGAGCTCTTAAATGTTCAAGGAATGGGCCAAACCTCTTCGTGATAAAAGCCATGTCCAAAAGTCCTTTAAATCAGGTATGAAAGTAATACTCTATAACTTGTGGTGGCATCATGATCCAGGTAAATATAAACTCCACTGGAGTGGTCTGTTTATTATGAATGTGGTACATCCCTCTAGAGCAGTAGATTGGTTTAACTTTCGTAGAGAAAAAATTTTTAGAGTTAATGGTCAGAGAGTTAAACTACATTTTGAGGGAATGGAAAATTTTAAGGACTTTAAGGTTCTTTAATGTCTTCCAAAACGTCCAGCTAAGGCGTTGTTAAATAAGCGCTCGATGGGAGATAGCCCATCATTGTCTTTAAAATTCTATTTTTTTTTAATTCTGATTGCTCGATGGGAGACAGCCCATCATTGTCCTTAAAATTCTATTTTTTTTTAATTCTGATTTTGTGTTTTACCTAGTCCTATCTATGAAAGTTGTTTTATTTTTTAAGTTGATGTTATGGCATAATTGGTGGATTAAATGTATTATCTTGTGATTTGAGGAAAATTTTGCCAGCAATCTCAAGTTTGAATGTTCCAAATGTTTTGCACTTGTTATGATCTTAAAATGTTTTTATTTGCCTTTATTTCATTGCAAAGCATGACAGACTTTACCTTACCATGGTGAGAATATTTGAGCCTAAACACTTTTTCTTTATTGCTATATTGTGTGTACCATGTTGATTGTGCATCTCTAGAGCTTGCTTAGGTATACTTTTGGAGACCACATGTTAATTTCAATTTAGGCATTAAAATGATTAAGGCATTAGGTTTCACCCTTTAGCTTTAATGGCCAACCTTGAATGTTTATTTCCTTTAGTGAGCCATTTTGAACCTTGACCTTTTCTTTGGAAACACATAATTTAACTTATCATTTCATTGTATTTTTTATCTATTTTTGTGAACCCTCAAATTTGCACCTTCTGATCCGACTGCAACTTGACACCTACTGAGAATAGGGCGCTATGCATACGGTGGTCCCGCTAGCCGATTAGTGGGCAGGGGTCATGGGGGCAGTGCCCCTTGCGGGGTGCGGGGCAGCGCCCCATAGAAAAATAAATTTCTTGAATCTTTTCTCCTCCATTCGACTGCTTTTCAATCACGAACCCACAGAATCAAGCAGAGCTCGAATCAGAGCTGAAACGAGCCTGAAACGGACAGAAATGGATTGAGCCGCATGAGTGGCGCTGGGAGGCACGCATTCTGTGCCACAAGAAAAAGGCCATGCCACAGGTGCGGCATGAAAATCATGTCGTCGGTATGGCGGCACGTCTGGCGTGCTGCCCGGAAGGCCGGTGCATCGGCCGTGCCGGCGCCACGCCGACGCCATCATCCGTACCGCCGGCTTCTCCTCTGTCAACTTTATAAATAGGAGCCTCCTCTAGCCTTATTTGAGATGACTTCCGATGATTTCCAATGATTCCCAACGAATTCTAAAGCATTTTAGAGCATTTCAAAGCAATTCAGGCATTGCAAAGGATATTTTCGTTCTTATACTCACACATTTGCTGTTTCTAGATCCAGATTCCAAGCTTCCTTTGAATTCAAGGTGGAGTTGAGATCCGGAGCAAAGCTAGTTCCATTCGTTCAAAAGCCAAGAAAAGCAAAGGTATAATCCCTTTCTTATTTTAAAATTCTAAATTCAGATCTAGAATTCTCTTTAGGTCTAAAACTGAAAAGATCTAAAACTTATTAATTTAAAAATCATAATTAAGTTAATAAGCAAATCAACACATTTTTAAAACCCCTCCTTCGCAAGAAGGGAGAACTACATAGGGTTTGATTCCTATTCAATAGGATACGCAGGCTACCATTCTGAAGGGCATCAACTCCAAAAATCTTTTTATTAATATTGTTTTCCTTTTTATTTTGATTTATTTACATTAATCCTTTATTTTGTGATTTTATTTTCAGTTTATTTTGGGGAATGTATGCTTTTCCTAGTACCCATAAGGGCTAGAGGAAAGATCCCCTTTATTTCATTTGTTTTGATATTGTAATAATTAAGTAGGATTTATCTTTCTTATTTATTTATTATTGTCATTCCATCACCTCATATATATATATATATATATATATATATCTGTCTCATTCATCATTATATTCTTGTTCATGCATACACAAAATCCATTTTCAAGAGTTATTTTGCATTTTCAGCCAAACTAAAGAAAATAATAATTTTTCTTAATTGTGTAATTACTAAAACCTGATCCCCGAGCCCTCCTTGGTCACTCGCGGATTGGTGCACTTTTCCATTGGATAAAAATCAAATTTTAGAGTCAACCATGTTGGGTTTTCTTTAATTTCCCAATTAAAATAAATAAATTAAAGTAGCGACTCACTTTTCAATTGTCAAACTACAAAAATCAATTTTCTGAACTCACAGCGAGTTCCAATCGTGGAGTTTCTCCTGAAGAGCATTTCAATCCCTCAGCGGATCGAACCGGTGCTCGGGCGAGGCCTCACAGTTGGCGACTCCATTGGGGACTCTAAAATCTTTTTCAAATAAAAGATAAAGCGGATTACTTTTGGTATAATACCAAGTTTGACTTTAAAAGCAAAATAACTCTTTCATGCATCACTACATCGGACTCCTTATCCAAAAACCCTAGTTTTCTAGGAAAACAAAGGATAGAAAGTAACATCAAATGGGCAACCTTCCTTAGGTCTGCTTGCCGATAGTAAAATCATCCATCCCACGATGTATCCTCTAATCCTTTTAGAGGTGTAACGAGTATGCACATACCATTGGACCCACGCAAGGCTAATTGTCTCACATGTGGTTAGGTATATCGCATCTCTAGTGTGATGGGTTCCCTTTAAACCACCCTAACCCTTTCATGTAATGACTCATAGAACCTTCCTTTAGGATTTTATGTACCATAATACTGAACTTGGTATATCATCATCATGAAACCTTTTCATTCATGCATACATACATGCATAGCTTGAACCTTGTGAAGAGTCAAAAACCTATCCAAACACCTTCACACCCAAAGCCTATGGTCCACCTAAACCCATGGTTCACCTAAACCCATGGTCAACACCTAAAACCTATGGTCCACCTAAACCCATGGTCAAAACCTAAAACCCATGGTTCACCTAAACCTATGGTCAACACCCAAAACCCAACCCATAGTCAAAACCCAAAACCCATGGTCCACCTAAACCCATGGTCAACACCTAAAGCTTAAAACCCATAGTCCACCTAAATCCATGATCAAAACCCAAAGCCCATGGTCTATCTAAACCCATGGTCAAAACCCAAAGCCCATGGTCCATCTAAACCCATGGTCAACACCCAAAGCTCATGACCCATTGTTCACCTAAACCCATGGTCAATACCCAAAGCCTATGGTCCATCTAAACCCATAGTCAAAACCCAAAACCCATGGTTCACCTAAACCCATGATCAACACCCAAAACCCATGGTCCACCTAAACCCATGGTCAAAGCCCAAAACTCATGGTTTACCCAAAACCCATGGTCTAGTCTTATCCAAACCCATGTCAAACTGATGGTAAAAAATAAACCCATCTATGGTACTCTCATCCTTTTCCATAATTCTTATCCAAGCTAAACACTGACATAGCTTTATCTTTCATAATTCTTACCGAAGCTAAATACTAACCTAGCTTTCATCTTTCACAACTCTTATCCAAGCTAAACATTGATCTAGTTTTCATCTTTCATAGTCTTTACCCAAGCTAAACACTGATATAGCATTATCCTTAAACATCCATACCAAAGCTAAATACTGACTTAGCATCACTCTAATCCTTACCTAAACTAAATGCTGACTAGGTTTCATCTCTTACATCACTATCCAAGCCCATGGCCCATCTAAGCCCATGATCTAGTCAAACCCATTACCCAACTATCACCAAACCCATGGTCCACCCAACTCCATGGTACATCCATACCCAATCCCAAAACCCATGGTCATGCTATCTCTAAGCCCATGGTAAACCATTCATAAATCATAATCCCAATCACCCAAAGCTAAATTCTGATCTAGCCACTCACAGCTAAAATCTGACCTAGCCACCCTAAGCTAAATTTTGACCTAGCCACCTAAAGGTAAAATCTAATCTAGCCACCCAAAGCTAAAATCTGACCTAGCTCCCTTAGCTAAATACATACCTAGCTAACACCATACACCTTTACCCTCATCTTTACCTATACACCGTCAACCTAACCACAAGACACTATCATCCATTGTCATTAAACCTAAGGTCCTTTGGTTTGTCACAACTCCCCATAACCCTTTTTTTCCAAAGCTTGATACTAATCAAGTTCCTTTTCCCTTGCAAAGGTTGACAAAATGTCTATTGCCGGAGATGAAGTCACCGCTACCAAAGCTGATGAAATTTTTTACGAGCTTCTTACTAAGCTCTCTAAACACCAGGAAACTATGATGAAAAGGCAAAAAGCCCTTTTCCAAGAAATGCTCAAAGCCTAAAGGAGGGCTATTATGGAGGATATCCGTACCATGCTGGAACAAGCCTCCCTGGCTCCAAACCCAACTAACCCAAAACCATTCAAAGCTGGCCCGAAACTCGCCTTTTATCCTGTTTATGGATCCACTTCTGGAGTTGAATCCAAAGACAAAGAACCTGTAAACACCGACATCATTCCACCACTACCTATTTCATCACCTGAATTCCTCAGAAATGACTCACTCTATCAACCCATGATAGTTCAACCACCAAATTTCACCCCTACTCTCACTTCCCAACCCACGGATCCTTTCCAAAGGAAGGAAGTTAATCCTGAAATCAAAGCCTTCATGGAAAAAGTGAAGCACATGGAAAAAATGATAAAAAGACTGAAGAAAAAAGAGGACCTAGTTGATACAGGCTCCCTGAGCTTATTTCCCAATGCAAGAGTTCCACCAAAGTTCAAGATGCCAAATTTGGACAAATTTGATGGTACTACTTGCCCCAAGATCCATTTAAAGATGTATATGGGGGCAATGCATCCCTTTGGTATCAACAATGAGCTCCTTGCTCAACTCTTTCATCAAACTCTTACTGATCCTGCCCTAAGATGGTTCATTAACTTAGATGATACCCAAAAACAGACTTGGGAGGACATTTGCAAGGCATTTGTCAAACAGTACCACTACAATAGTGAAGAGGACATTACAAGAAGGGATTTGGAAACCACAAAGCAACTTCCAAATGAGTCCTTTTCCATATTCCTTACAAGGTGGAGGGCTAAAGCTGCTCAAATGGTAAACAAGCCAACCGAGCAAGAACAAGTAGATATCATTGTCAAGAATCTACTTCCGGCCTACAAAGCTCATTTGTTAACACAATACCTACCCACCTTCAGAACTTTAGTTGCAATTGCTTCAAAAGTTGAAGATTACATCCAAAGTACATGATTTCAAGCTGAATTCCACACCACCAACCTAAATAGTGATGAGGAATCTAGTCCTAACTCAAACCCACCTTACCTCAGCCCTACAAGGCATGTCATGGAGTAAGTTCAAGTTCAGCTAATCTGACTTGTCTGAGATTGAATTCCAAGTCTAAACTTAAGTCCAAATCTTAGTTGGAGTCTGTCGTCTTATTTTTTTTCTTTATTCACAAAACCATAGCGGTTTCTTTTGTCATCTTGGAATAAAGTTTTCTTTGTAGTAATGCACATATATTTTCTTTTCGTCTTCCTTGTTTAGTCAGGCATGGATGAGCTATAAAAAAAAAGAGAGAAAAAAAATGAAAAAAAAAGAGAAAAAGAAAAAGAGGAAAAAAGAGAGAAATGAACAAACAGTCAAATCCACCACTATTAGCATATGGGGTGCCATCAACAATTGGACCTAATCAAAGAAGGTCAAATAGTTGAAGCATAAAGAGCAAATCAAATGGAATTACCTATTGCACATTAGGTAATCAAACAATGTACCTCAACAAGGTCAACAAGTTCAGAAAAGACCTTTGTCAAATCTAGAATTCAAAGGCCAGGGCCCCTCAAAGCAGCAACCCAAATCATGGTGGAATGTTTTCTCTTAAAACCCAAAAAAGGGCAGCTTAGGCAAAAATTAGAGCTGAGAAAGAGAGAGAGAGAGAGAGAGAGAAAAAGCTCATCTAAGTCATCTTTCCTCATGTCCAAAGTTGTCAAAACATCTTCAATCAATCTGTCATCCTTCCTAACCAGAGGTTTATTCTCTAATGGATATACAGTCTTCTATGCTCTTATCCTACAATGGGGGCATGTCTTCCCAAGAATGTCATCATCTGTCAATCTGTCTTGTCTCTTGGCTCAAAGAGCTTCGGCACAATCCCTCACACAATTTCCAGTCTATCACATCCTTATCCCTCATTTGGAGGTATGATCTCCAATTTATCTTCTTCCACTAGCCCTTTAGCCATTCCTAAGGGCTCTTTGTGTCAACTAGTGCAATCTATAATTAAGTGTCACTCTAAGAGTCTCTTCAATCTCAAACAACATGAAAAGCTTCATTTGTTCTTTTCCATGATTCATGCTACAAAAAGCAAAATCATACAACCTCCATGATTCTTTTCAGAAGTTTCAACCTACCTTCAAAACCATTCTTGAACTTTATAAAATCATATTGTTCCATCCCAAGCCCCATTGGCAAATCATACCACATACCACCCATTCTTTGGCATAATCTCAAAATGAGTAGAACCAAAATTCCCAAGTCTATCAAGGCTTATCATCTTTAAATTTCCTTGGCAAAACCAAAAGTCGAGGCATATCTCCCCAAAAAAGCCTTCATCAAGAAGCCCAAATCTGAAAGCCTTCATGAAGAAGCACATAAACCAAAAGCCTTCATCAAGAAGCCTAAACCAAAAGCCTTCCCCATGAAGACCACTCCCAAAAAGCCTTCGCCATGAAGCTTAGATCCAAAAGCCTTCACCATGAAGCCCACTCCCAAAAAGCCTTCACCATGAAGCCCACTCCCAAAAGGCCTTCATTTGTGAAGCCTATGATCTCCTTTAAGGCAAAATTAGAATTAAGCCTTTCAAATGGATTTCCTTCACCAGACCTTCCCTCCTCCCAAAAAGCCTTCTCCATGAAGCCCACTCCCAAAAAGCCTTCAACATGAAGCCCACTCCCAAAAGGCCTTCATTTGTGAAGCCTATGATCTCCTTTAAGGCAAAATCAGAATTAAGCCTTTCAAATGGATTTCCTTCACCAGACCTTCCCTCCTCCCAAAAAGCCTTCCCCATGAAGCCCACTCCCAAAAAGCCTTCGCCATGAAGCTTAGATCCAAAAGTCTTCACTATGAAGTCCACTCCCAAAAGGCCTTCATTTGTGAAGCCTATGATCTCCTTTAAGGCAAAATCAGAATTAAGCCTTTCAAATGGATTTCCTTCACCAAACCTTCCCTCCTTAGCCAAAACCTTTCCTACAAGGACTAATTATCAATGGGCAAACTGAGTCGAGCCACCCATGTTGACATTCCCACACCCATCGTCTTTTAGAGACATAGCCTTCTCTAAATCTAAAACCAAAGCTAAGCAAATAGCTTTGATCTTATTCCTCCTAATACCAAAGCCAAATAGATAGCTTTGATCCCCATCCTTTTAACACTAAAGCCAAAACAGATAGCTTTGATCTCAGTTTTTCCCAACACCAAAGCCGAACAGATAGCTTTGATCCCAATCCTTCTAACACCAAAGTCGAACAGATAGCTTTGATCCCTACTTTTCTAACATCAAAGCCAAACAGATAGCTTTGATCCTATTTCTCCTGACATCAAGGCCAAACAGATAGCTTTGATCCCAACTCTCCCAACCACTAAAGCCGAACAGATAACTTTGACCTCAATCCTTCCAACCATCAAGGACAAATAGATAGCTTTGATCCTAATCTTCCCAAATATCAAAGTCAAACAGATAACTTTGATCATAATCTCCCCAATAGTAGGGCCGAACAGATGGCCTTGCTAAACCAATTTGAATTCCCTAGGTGGACCAAATCTCCAAATCTTTCAAAGTCTAAGCAAAACAGATAGCCGTGATTAAAATTCACCAAATCATCTTTACCTCCAACAATTAGGCTGGACATATAGCCTTAATTGAAGATCACCATGACTATTTTCACATCCAATGCCAAGGTCAAACCAATAGCCATTGGCAAAACCTCATTTATCCTATGGGCCCTCTCCTAAAAGGTTTATACCAGGTTTGTCCTTCTTCATGAGGTTCAGTTTGCACAAAGCATGAATGTCCTCATGCATGATAAGCATAAGCAGATATCATAAGCCTAGAGTCTGACATGGTATAACCCAGAATCTAACATGGTACAACCTAGAATCTGACATAGCAAAAGAACATATCTGATGTTGCAAGAGCACAAGCCCAAAGTCTGACATGGCATCTCTTATCAGGGTTCACTGTCATCAGAATCGCCTTTTGCTTAAAGCCAATTCTAATGAGGGGGCAACTGTGAACCCTCAAATTTGCACCTCCTGATCCGATTGCAGCTTGACACCTACTGAGAATAGGGCGCTACGCATACGGCGGTCTCGCTTATTTAAGCATTTCAATTTAAGAGAGCTAAAACCCACCAAAATGAGCTTGCAATTAGCTGATAAGTCATTGAGATTTCCTAGGGGAATTATAAAAGATGTACTAGTGCAAGTAGGAGGGTTGATAGTGCCTAATGATTTTATGGTGTTGGATATGGGAGATGAGTTGTCTAATAGGTCAGAATTGCATATCCTTTTGGGTAGACCTTTTATGGTAACTACTAATACTTTGATTGATGTTAAAAATGGGAAATTGACTATGATTGTTTTGGGCCAAACTGTTGAATTTTCCATTTTTAATAGATTATCTGTCACTACCACATCACTTATTGAGGAATGCTCTTTTATTAAATCCTTCAATACATGTGTCAAAGATGTTTTCTTGCAAGGATCCTATTATAAAAAAAAAATATTGTAGTTGTCTAAGTTGTTTGAGCCACAGGAAAAAGTGTATGGGAGCTCTTAAATGTTCAAGGAACGAGCCAAACCTCTTCGTGATAAAAGCCATGTCCAAAAGTCCTTTGAATTAGGTATGAAAGTATTACTCTATAACTTGTGGTGGCATCATGATCCAGGTAAATATAAACTCCACTGGAGTGGTCCTTTTATTATGAATGTGGTACATCCCTCTAGAGCAGTAGATTGGTTTAACTTTCGTAGAGACAAAATTTTTAGAGTCAATGGTCAGAGAGTTAAACTACATTTTGAGGGAATGGAAAAATTTAAGGACTTTAAGGTTCTTTAATGTCTTCCAAAATGTCCAGCTAAGGCGTTGTTAAAGAAGCACTCGATGGGAGACAGCCCATCATTGTCTTTAAAATTCTATTTTTTTTTTTATTTTGATTGCTCGATGGGAGACAGCCCATCATTGTCCTTAAAATTCTATTTTTTTTTTAATTCTGATTTTGTGTTTTACCTAGTCCTATCTATGAAAGTTGTTTTGTTTTTTAAGTTGATGTTATGGCATAATTGGTGGATTAAATGTATTATCTTGTGATTTGAGGAAAATTTTGCTAGCAATCTCAAGTTTGAATGTTCCAAATGTTTTGCACTTGTTATGATCTTAAAATGTTTTTATTTGCCTTTATTTCATTGCAAAGCATAACAGACTTTACCTTACCATGGTGAGAATATTTGAGCCTAAACACTTTTTCTTTATTGCCATATTGTGTGTACCATGTTGATTGTGCATCTCTAGAGCTTGCTTAGGTATACTTTTGGAGACCACATGTTAATTTCAATTTAGGCATTAAAATGATTAAGGCATTAGGTTTCACCCTTTAGCTTTAATGGCCAACCTTGAATGTTTATTTCCTTTAGTGAGCCATTTTGAACCTTGACCTTTTCTTTGGAAACACATAATTTAACTTATCATTTCATTGTATTTTTTATCTTTTTTTGTGAACCCTCAAATCTGCACCTCCTGATTTGATTGTAGCTTGACACCTATTGAGAATAGGACGCTACGCATACGATGGTCCTGCTAGCCGATTAGCGGGCAGGGGTCACGGGGGCAGTGCCCCTTGCGGGGTGCGGGGCAGTGCCCCGTAGAAAAATAAATTTCTTGAATCTTTTTTCCTCCATTCGATTGCTTTTCAGTCACGAACCCACAGAATCAAGCAGAGCTCGAATCGGAGCCTCCTCTAGCCTCATTTGAGATGACTTCCAACAATTTCCAACGATTCCCAACGAATTCTAAAGCATTTTAGAGCATTTCAAAGCAATTCAGGCATTTCAAAGCATATTTTCGTTCTTATACTCACACATTTGCTGTTTCTAGATCCAGATTCCAAGCTTCCTTTGAATTCAAGGTGGAGTTGAGATCCGGAGCAAAGCTAGTTCCATTCGTTCAAAAGCCAAGAAAAGCAAAGGTATAATCCCTTTCTTATTTTAAAATTCTAAATTCAGATCTAGAATTCTCTTTAGGTCTAAAACTGAAAAGATCTAAAACTTATTAATTTAAAAATCATAATTAAGTTAATAAGCAAATCAACACATTTTTAAAACCCCTCCTTCGCAAGAAGGGAGAACTACATAGGGTTTGATTCCTATTCAATAGGATACGCAGGCTACCATTCTGAAGGGCATCAACTCCAAAAATCTTTTTATCAATATTGTTTTCCTTTTTATTTTGATTTATTTACATTAATCCTTTATTTTGTGATTTTATTTTCAGTTTATTTTGGGGAATGTGTGCTTTTCCTAGTACCCATAAGGGCTAGAGGAAAGATCCCCTTTATTTCATTTGTTTTGATATTGTAATAATTAAGCAGGATTTATCTTTCCTATTTATTTATTATTGTCATTCCATCACCTCATATATATATATCTATCTCATTCATCATTATATTATTGTTCATGCATACACAAAATCCATTTTCAAGAGTTATTTTGCATTTTCAGCCAAACTAAAGAAAATAATAATTTTTCTTAATTGTGTAATTACCAAAACTTGATCCCCGAGCCCTCCTTGGTCACTCGCGGATTAGTGCACTTTTTCATTGGATAAAAATCAAATTTTGGAGTCAACCATGTTGGGTTTTCTTTAATTTTCCCAATTAAAATAAATAAATTAAAGTGGCGACTCACTTTTCAATTGTCAAACTGCAAAAATCAATTTTTCAAACTCACAGCGAGTTCCAATTGTCGAGTTTCTCCTAAAGAGCATTTCGATCCCTCGGTGGATCGAGCCGATGCTCGGGCGAGGTCTTACAGTTTTGTCCCTCATTGAGGTTTTTGAGCATTTGAAAATCATTTTCCTGAAAGTTGAGAGTGTTAATATTGCTTGAGGTCAAGCAAAGTTTTTAAGTGGGTTGAGAGAACAAATTGCCTTGGGAAATATGTTCTTGTGTATATCATGATATTATAAACTTCATTTTGCAAATAAAATAAAATAAAATAAAATAAATTAGGGATCCCAATAATAATAAAGAAAAGTTTTTAATGAAGTCTATTATTCCTTAAATAAGTGAATTAAATTATAAGTGTGGTTATATAGAATATGGAAAGATTTTGCAATGAGTTTGTGAAGAAATTGGGAAATAGAGTGTCTTTGAGTGTTTCAAGTTATTATTTGGTCTTTGAATGCTCAATAACTCAATGATAAACTTATTTTTCCCTTTTTCCTACCATTACCCTAAACCCCATTACAACCAAATGAAAAACCTTTTGATTGATGCCTTGAATTACATTAGTGGTGGAGATTAAATTAATAAGCAAGTTTATGGTAGTTTGCCTTCAATTTTAGTTTTGAGCGATCATTCTTTGCAACTTGAGAGAAACACTTAGTTGAGTGTGTGGTCTATCATGTTAGCTTTGTTTGGAGATAAGTATTTCCTTAGAAGAGGAAACTTGTGCATACATTTGAAGTTGTTTTGCTAAGGTTGCTGCTTATGAGTACTTAAATTGCAAGATGATTAATGAATTCCTATTCTATGCCATGATCATTGCTCAAGGACAAGTAAATTTCTAAGCGTGGGGTAGTTGTTTTGTCATAGTTTTTTCTTTTTGGTTCTTTTAATTGTTAATTTATAATTTATTTTTATGATTTTATGATGTTTTTAATATGTTTGTTAAGTTGTTATTAGTTGTATTAAACAATTAAAGAAATGGAAGTTTAGAGCAAAGACGAAAAATTCGGCAAGAGGAAAGCCATCGAGCGGCAACCAAGCCTAACAGCTTCTTGCTATGCCCAACTGCCATTGCCAGCACCAATTACCTTCCTGCTGTGCCCAGTAGCCTTCTCTAGTGCCTAGCAGTAGTAGCAGCAACACCTAGCAGTGCCTCGCTAAGCTCTCCAGCACCTAGTAGTAGTAGTAGCAATGCCCAGCAGAACCTCGCCAAGCTCTCCAATGCCCCAGAGCAGCTACCTTCCTGTTGCCCAGCACCTAGCTGCCATCCCCAGTGCCCTGCAGCATCACATTTGTGCAGATATAGAAGATTATCAAAGATTTTGTAGGATTTTCAACCCTAAATTATTTTAGGAAAGTAGAAACAAAAGAAGAAGTTTTGTTGCTTTAAATAGGGCAGTCTGGAGGAGAAGGATCTAAATTTTAGAAGGATAGTATCTTCTCTTCCAATTTTTTATTTTCTTAATTTTAGTTTTTAGATTTCAACATTTAGATTAGAATTTTATCCTTGGGGAATTCATTTGTGAAGATTCAAGAGATTGAATAAGATAAAACAGATTGATCAATATGGTTTAATTCTTATTTCTTTATTATAATTCTTTTTGGGATTATTAAATTGATAGAATTGATTCAATGGATTCTTTTGGTTATAATAAAATTATGATGAATTCTTTATTTCCCATGAGCTACTTTCGTCATTGTTTAGAGTTTGTATGATGTGTTCATGATATGGAATTAAATATAATCTCATTTGATTATTTTTATTATCCCTAATTGAATTAATTGATTGTTATTGAACAATTGCTTAGCTACCAATTGTTGGATTTAGGTTTTGAAGAAGGAATGAGAGTTAAATTTCAATTCCATAATTCATTTCTTTAGGATCTTAAAATGAATTAGAAATATAAGTTTTAAGATTATGCTTTAGTTTTTGATATATGATTTGATAAAATGGTTTCTATGAATGCGACTGCTAATATATTGATTTTTATTCTTTGAGTTGTTAGAAACTAAGGTTTTAAGCATAATCAAATAGGTAAATTCATGAACATAAAGGATTGATAAACTAAATACAAACCCTAGGCATCCTTCATTTATTACATTTAAACTTATTGCATTTTAATCCACATTTATTTTTAATTTCCTGTTTTGCAATTATTTCTTTTCAAAATCAAATCATTCAAATTCTTTTTATTTAATTTACTTTAAATTGAGACAACTATTTCCATTTACAATTGTTTAAGAGATACGACATTAGGTACTTTCGATATACTATAATTACCCTGTATACTTGCAGGTCACTTTTGGACAGTATGTTTTGAGGCAAACAAATCACATCATAGAAATAGAGTTAGGAAAACTTAGGTATACCCTATTGTCTCTGACTTTTCTAGAGTTATTCCTTCAATTAACATGCAATGAAATCACTTATCATTCATGTATACATGCCAATAATTATTGAATTATATCATATAAAAATTATAGACATTGAGATTGAATTCCCAGTGTAAGCCAAATTACTCAATCAAGAACAAACATGATTTTTCTCACTTTTTGCACTTTCCGTTTATTACAATAATATGAAAAAACATGGTTTAAACTAACATTTTTCATGTAATCAAAACAAGAATCATTTTAGAACATTAATTTGTACAAATCGGCACCCATATATGTATACATGTATGAAAAATTTCCAACTTTAGATTTTAGGGTGAAAACCATGCATCTTTCTTGTTTGTGGTACCTTTTAGTCATTGTAGTAATATGTAAACACATGGTTTAAACCATTATTTTTCATCCAAACATAAAAAAAATAATTTAGAATTTAAATACAGAAAAATCGGTAGCCATAAACAATCCTTATGCATGAAAATTCCAAGTTTAGGGTTTAGAGTGAAAATCATGAGTTTTCTTGCTTTTCGGTGTTTTCCGATCATTACAGTAATGTATAAAAATATGATGTCACATCCCAACGTTAGAGATATGACAGTCCTAGAACACGGGGAGACATAAGGTCACCCACGCCCGCAGAACCCACTTACACATACACAAATCATGCCTAGGATCGTACCAAACCTCTTACAATAACTCATTTAAAACATTTAAATGAATACCTTTAATTGTGGAAGACTATAATTAAACATTTCACATGAAATCTATAAGGAAAATAATATTCATATCCCATTTGGAAACTTAGGAAAAATAATATATCCCAAAATAAGCATCAATCAATATTCCCGGAGCATCTAATGACAAAACTTCATAAAATGGTATTATTAATGACTTGGACAAGGAATCCCCCAAGTGAAATAGAATGCTTGAGCCATCACCTTACCTCCTCACATTTACTCACCTAGAACCACACAAGGAAAAGGGGTGAGATAGATGATCTTAATGAGTAAATGATAAAGCACATACATTATCACATATTCCTTTGAAAAGGAAACACATAGCTTATACACATAGTTCATGATTTATAATTCATTAATCAAGTTTCAATTTAGCAAGGGTTCAATCTAGCAAGTTTGCAAAAATCACACTTATAACACATAGTGAGTGAAGGCTATTGCTCTATCATTCGAACACATTAAGGGGAGGTGGCCTTATACCAAATTCCAACTCCTATCACTTATAGGGCGAGAAGCTGATCAGGCCCCATGGCTAGAACTGCCCCTTTCTAGTTGAGGTGGATACACTACCCTTATCCATCTAGTTAAGACCGTGTGCACAGGTTTTGATGATTACCCGCATCGGTATGAGGATTCTGCATAAAGGGTTAAAGGTACCATAACTAGAGCTAATGGTAATCACAAATAACAATAACACATAAGGCAATAATAACAAGTATCCCAATAACAATAGTGGTTTAGCTTTTGAGCAAAAGATACAATGATAGTGTAGTTCCAAAAAGAATATAAGTTAGGGTAATAATTACAAGAAATTCTCATTGGATAAAGAAAATAGTTTTAGACCAATTGTCTTTTGGCAACCCAAGCTTTATAAAGAAATCACTTAATTAAATTTTAGGATAAAAGGAACTTAGGTTTCAAAGATTACAAAGGCTTATATAACAATATATCACATTCTTATAACACAACATAATGTTGTTCACACTTATAACATGAACACAGCGTTTACTCACTCTTGAAGAATGAATACGATGTTTACTCATCTTGGGTTCCTTTGCTCCTAGAATACATAGCCCCTTTTGCACTTCTAAAGCTCCTCAAACTCTAATATAATATTTAATTTAATACTCAGTATTTATTTACTCATGATACTCCTATCCCATAACTACCCCATGCACATATAGAATACACATACACTTAAAGTTGCACATATAAGTGTACTCATCACTTGCACATAACATGTTTGACTTTAAAAGTCTTGCACACTTAGGCCTTATAGGCTCATATGAAAATACATTACAATCATGTCAATACCTTTCTAAGTTCATCATAATATTATTACCTCAATATCAATTTACTTTAACAATCATCTTAATACACTTTTACACTTCCATACATGTCAACTTAACAATTAACCTTTCAAGTGTCATGCTTAACTCTTATGATCCTTTTATTCAATTGTCACTTCATCAACTTAAAACCGTGTATTCACTATCAAGTCATCATAATATCTAGTTCCATATTTTCCAATCATATTTACATTCTAATAAGATACCTTAAGTATACCACAATGCCTTTAAGCTTATCTAGGGTCATACATTCAACTAACATGCAATTTTATCATTTATTATACACACATACATGTCAATAATCATCAAAATACACTACACAAAAATTATAGACATTGGAATAAAAATGTTAATGCATGCCAAATGCATCTTTAAAAGGAAAACTAAATTTTTTGTCCTTTTTGCACTTTCCGTCTATTTTAGTAATACGTAAAAACATGGTTTAAACCAAGATTTTTCATGTAAATACAAAAAAAATCATTTTAGAATTTTAATTCACATAAATTGGCCACATATGGTTTTGCTTATACATGACATTTCAATTTTTGAATTATAGGGTACAAAACCATGAGTTTTCTTATTTTTGGTATTTTTCAGTCATTTCAGAAATATGTAAATAGGTGGTTTAAACCATTATTTTTCATTCAATCATAGCAAATATCAGTTTAGAACATGTCCATACATGATTCAACAGCCATAGATAATATTTATTCAAAAAGATTCTAAGTTTTAAGACTTCGGTGAAAATTATGAGTTTTTGCGCTTTCCGCGCTTTTCGTTCATTATAGCAATATATAGACACATGATTCAAATCATTATTTTTCATCTAAACAAAACAAATATCATATTAGAATTCTTTCTCACACAAAATCAGCAGCCACATATTAATTTAATAATAGAATTTTCCAACTTCTAAGTTCTAGCACAAAAACCTTAAACTCCTTTGTTTTTTGAAACTTTCTGGTCATCACAGAAATATGCAAAAATATAATTTAATCCAATATTTTTCATTAAAACAAATAAAAAATCAGTTTGGAAGCCATTGATGCACAAATCTTCCCCCTCTAGTGATGTTTATGCATAAAAATTGTGATTTTAAGTTATAGAATTTACCTTTGGAGAAATCTCGCAGAAAGATTTGTGTTTTTAGTAGAAAATAGATTTTCTCTCCCAAAAATTCACCCAAACAGAATTAAATCTATAAAGATTAGTAAACAACCTATTCAAAATAATTTTCTCATAATTTATTTTATAGAAATCAGTTTAGGAATTGAAAAAGAAGGAAAACTTATGATTACAGTTAAGAAATCGCGAAATGGAAAGGTGTTTTCTTAATTTCGGTTGATAAAAATATTTTGAGAAAATTTTTCTGCAAGATATAGAAAAATAGAGTGGTGGCTGCTGGAAAACCTAGGCTGGCCAAATTTTACAATTTATATTAGGGTTTGGGTGCAATTTCTACTAATACTCTTAATGCACTAGGTTATGAGGATTTTAGTGTAGTGGGTTTTTGGATATTTGGGCTTTTTATTTAAATTTTGGGCTAATTATAATTAAAAATAAAAAGAATATTTTTCTTATTATTTTTGTATTATTTCCCCCAAAATATTTATTTTAAAAATTATTTTAAAATACTCAAAATTATTTTATGCTTAAAAATTGTCTTTATGCATGAAAATTCATTTTATTTAAAATAAATTCTTTTATGCAAATGCATTTCATGTAAATCATTTATT
Source organism: Reutealis trisperma (assembly GCA_947687605.1). Lineage (NCBI taxonomy): Eukaryota > Viridiplantae > Streptophyta > Magnoliopsida > Malpighiales > Euphorbiaceae > Reutealis > Reutealis trisperma. The sequence goes on from CANTUT010001128.1 coordinate 98,287, forward strand.
TCATAGTAACAACTCATATTATGCATATTAAAATTAATTTAATATGTCACATACTCATCAACACATAGATTACTAATTTTTACAAAAGCACACACTTAACCATAATAGTTCTAAATCAAGCAAATTATCACGAAAATTTCTAGAGTAGGTGTGGGTTGTTACATATGATTTAAATTAATATTTTTTATCTAAGCACAAAAAAAATCCATTTAGAACATAAATATGTACAAATTGCCGCGCCCTCCCCCCCCCCCCCCCCCCCCCCCCCCCCCCCCCCCATATTGAGATTATGCATGAAAATTCCAACTAGAGCTTTAGGATTCACCTTTAGAGGAGTCGCATAGAGAGATTTGTGTTTTCGGTAGAAAAATTAATTTTTGTCTCAAGAATTCATCCAGGCCAAATTTAATCAATGAAAATCAATAAATATTTAGTTCAAAATAATTTTCTTATGATTAACTTTATAAAAATCAAATAGAAAATTGAAAGGAAAGGAAAAACTTATGAAACGGTCATGAAATCGCAAAGCTTGAAGGTATTTTTGTGAATTTCGGTAGAGAAATTATTTTTGAGAGAATTTTCTTTTGGAAATATGAATGATAACAGAATGGTGGCTGTCTAAACAAGGGCTGGCCAAATTTCTCTTTTTATAACTAGGGTTTTGTGCAATTTCCAAGATAACCCTTAATGAACTAGCTGAGGAGTGTTTTGGCATAGTGGGCTTTTGGGAATTTGGCCTTCTTATTTATTTTATGGGATAATCATAGGTAATTAAAAATAAAATATTTTTCTTATTATTTTTATTAAAATTCACCCTAAAATATTTATTTAAAAATATTTTTAAAATGCCTATAAAAATTATTTTATGCATAAAAATCGCTTTATGCATGAAAATTAAATTTATGTGAAATAAATATTTTTATGCCTATGCATTTCATATAAATCACTTCATCATAATAATTCATATTAGGCATATTAGAGCTAATCTAACATGCCACATACCCATCAATCACATAACACATGAATTTTCACAAAAAACATACACTTAGTCCTAATAGTTCTAAATTCAGGCAAATTGGTCATAAAAACTCCTAGAGTGGGTATGGGTTGTTACAATAGCATTAGGAATATGAAAATAAGTTTCTCACTACCTACTATCAAAGTCAAAGTACCATCATGGACATCGATAAGGGCATGGGTTGTATTTAAAAAAAGCCTACCAAGGATAAGCGAAACATTTGCGTCTTCATCCATATTGATGATAACAAAATCATTGGGGAAAATGAAATCCCTGACTTTTACCAACACATCCTCTATGATACCATGAGGGCAAACTACTGACTTATCGACTAATTGAATTGTCATGAGTGTTGGTTTGCGTTCTCCAATACCCAATTCCTTAAACACCTTATAAGGCATAACACTTACGCTAGCCCCCAAGTCAGCTAAAGCACTTTCTATTTCAAGATTACCTATGAAGCATGGAATATTGAAATTACAAGGGTCTTTTAGTTTCTTAGGTAACCTTCTTAGCAAAATTACTGAACTCTTTTCTGACAAATGCACAAGAGACACTTCTTCAAGCTTCTTTTTGTTAGAAAGGAGGTCTTTTAAGAATTTAGCATATCTGGGCATTTGCGATAAAGCTTCAGCAAATGGAATATTAATATAAAGTTGCTTGAAAAGTTCAATAAACATACCAAACTAAGCATCTATAACAGCCCATAGTCACCCCAGAAATTTTCGTGATAATTTGCTTGACTTAGAACCATCAAGGATAAGTGTGTGCTTTTATGGAAATTTATATGCAATGTGATCAATAAGTATGTGTCATGTTAAATTGATTTTAATATGCATAATATGAGTTATTATTGTGAAATAAATAATTTATAGGAAGTGCATTAGCATAAAATAAAGTATTTTTCGTAAAACGAATTTTCATGCAAAAAGGCAATTTTCAAGCATAAAATAATTTTATGAGTATTTTAAAATAATTTTCAAAATAAATGTTTAGGGGAAAATTTTAAAGAAAATAATAAGAAAAATATTTTATTTTTAATTACCCATAATCAGCTCCAAAATTAAATAAAAAGCCCAAATACCCAAAAGCCCACTACACCAATACACTCCTAACCTAGTTCATTAAGGGTAATCTTGAAAATTGCCCAAAACCCTACATATATAATCAAAATTTTGGCCAGCTCCTGATTTCCAGCAACCACCATTTTATTTTTCGGTATTTTGATAGAAAAATTCTCTCAAAATTATTCTCTCTACCGAAATTCACAAAATACTTTCAAACTTCATGATTTCTTAACCTTATTCATTTAATTCAGTTTGGATGAATTCTTGAAAAAGAAATTAATTTCTCTATCGAAATCACCAACCTCTCTACACAATTTTTCCAAAGGTAAATCCTACAACTCAAAATTCAAATTTTCATGCATAAACATTACCAAGGGGGACGATTTATACATGCTTCTATTCTAAACTGATTTTTGATATGTTTAGATGAAAAATATTAAATTAAATCATATTTTTGCATATTACATTAATGATCGAAAAGTTTCAAAAAATAAGGCAATTCAAGGTTTTCGTCTTAGAACTTGAAAGTTGGAAAATTCTATGATTTCATATGTATGTGGCTGCCGATTTGTGTAAGATGGAGTTCTAAACTAATTTTTGTTATGATTGAATGAAAAATAATGGTTTAAAACACCTATTTACATATTACTGTAATGACCAAAAAGTACCAAAAATAAGAAAACTCATGGTTTTTGCATCCTAAAACCTAAAATTAAAATTTTCATGTATATGTTGTACCTATTGCTGTTGATTCCTATGGATTAATATTCTAAAATGATTTTTTTTTATGTTTACATGAAAAATCTTTGTTCAAACCATGTTTCTACATATTATTATAATAGACAAAAAGTGCAAAAAGTAAGAAAATTTAACTTTTCCCTTTAATGGGGCATTCGGCCTGCATTGGGATTCTTATCTCAATGTCTATAATTTTTATGTGATGTATTTTAATGATTATTAACATGTATGAATGGATGATAAATACTTAAATTGCTTGTTGGATGAAGGAATGACTCTAGACAAGGCTAGAGGCGATTTGGTATACTTAAGGTATCTTAACCTTATATTGTGATTAATAAGTGAATGTGATTAGATAATATGGAAGTAGGTTGTATGATGACATGATTATAAATTAATGATCTTGAATTGATGAAGAGGTTGATTGAATGAATTGGTCATAAGAGATAAGTATGATGCTTGAAAGGTTATTTGTTAAGTTGACATATATGAAAGTGTTAAGTATACTAAGATGATTGTTAAAGTGAATTGATATTAAGGTAATGATATTGTGTTGACCTTAGAAAGGTATTGACATGATTGTAATGGGTTTTCATATTGGCCAATAAAGGCTGAGTGTGTAAGACTTTTAAAGTCAATATGTGATGTGCAAGTGATGAGTGCACTTCTATATACAACTCTAAGTGTATGTGAATATTATATATGCATAGGGTAGTTATGGGATAGGATAGCATCATGATTAAATAAATACTAAGTATTGAATTATATATTATGTTAGAGCTTAAGGAGCTTTAGAGGTTCAAAAGGGCTACGTGTGCTTGGAGCAAAGGAACCACAAGGTGAGTAAACACTATATTCATGCTATAAGTGTGAGTAAAAATTATATTATTGTTACAAGTACAAGCTATCATACTATGTGAACCCTTGACTTTCTTGAAACCTAAGTTCTTTCTATTCTTAAATACAAATACATGATTTCTTGTTAAGCTTGGGTTGCCAAAGGATAATTGGCCCAAAAACCATTTTTTGTTTATCCAATAATAATTTCTTTGTGATTATTGCCCTAACTTATATTCTTTCTGGAACTACACTATTCTTGTATCTTTTGTTCAAAAAAAGTTAAACTATTATTGCTATTGTGATATATGTTATTGTTGCCTTAGATGTTATTGTTATATGTGATTACAATTAGCTCTAGCTATAGTACTTTTAAACCCTTTTTTATGCAGAAATCCTCGTACCGATGTGAGTAATCATTGGCTATGTGATCCTCATATCAATGTGAATAATCATCAGTTATGTGTTCGAGTGGTTATGGCAATAGCCTTCACTCTTTGTGTTCGAGTGATTATGGCAATAACCTTCACTCTATATGTTCGAGTGATTATGGCAGCAGGCTTCACTCTATGTGTTATGTGTTATAAGTGTGATTTCTACAAACCTTTCTAAATTGCAAAATATTAATCATGAATTATAAGTTATGAGCTATGAACCCTTTCTAAAGGATATGTGTTATTGTATAAGCCCCATTGTTTACTCATTAAGATCATCTATCTCACCCCTTCTTCATTATGTGGTTTTAGGTGAGTAGTATGAGGAGGCAAGGTGATGGCTCAAGCACCCTACCTCACTTAGGAAATTCCTTGTCCAGTCTTTAATAATACTATGCTATGAAGGATTGTCATTAAATGCTTCAGGAATATTTAGTTTTGATGTTTATTTTGAGATTATAATTATTAAGGTTCCAATTAGATTATGAATATTATTCCCTTATGGATTATATGTGAAGTATCTAATTATTGTCTTCCACAACTAAAGGTTTTCATATAAATGTTTTATATGAGTTATTGTATATGGTTTGGTATGATCCTATACATGAATTGTATATGTATATGTGGGTTCTATGGGTGTGGGTGACCTTATGTCTCCCTATGTTCTAAGACAGTCATGTCTTAGAAGTTAGGATACGATGAAGGTGGTATTAGAGCTATAAGTTATCCTTTGTTGCTACTTGACCAATGTCAAGGTGGTATTAGAGTTGTAGTTTTTAAAGTCTAGTTTAGACTTGTCTATATATTGGATTGATTAAGTATAATCCTAGAGCATAGGAATTTTCCTATCATGTCACTTGCAGTCTATCATTAGTGTAGTTCTGTAAAATCCTAATAAGCTATAGTACTCTTTGTTATTGGTTGTTTGTGTGCCTTATAATTCTTTTACCAGATGACCAAGAAGATTACTCCTGCTCGAGGACTGTGACCTAGAGCACCGCGTATGGCATGCAAAAGGACATGGCAAGAGATGTTTGAGAAAGTTGTACCCATGATTCACAGCAAGGAAGAGAAGGTGCCTAAAGAAAAGGACCTCAGGGAGTATTTGGACCATGATTGGGTTTATAGTAAGATTGAGAAACTATAGAGTGATTGCTTAGAATTGAGGGAGGAGAATAGATGTCTTAGGCTTTTGGTTCATGCCTTGAGGGAGGATGTGGAACAGCTTAAGACTAGAGATGTTGAGCAAATGCATGACCACACACCTAGAGATCCTAACTATTTGCCATCTAAGACTTTGTCCTTGATGGGTCGCAGGCTGAATAAGGATTTACTTTGTTATAAATGTCATGGTTTCGGTCACATTTTTGCATATTGCCCTCTTATCAATTACTCGCCTGAGCGACTATGGAAACTACCTGATATCCATCAGGATGAGGGGCATAGTTAAAGTTTGAGCTAGTAGTGGATGACTATTGGCCTAGGAGTATAAGACCCTTGTGATGTGAAGGACATTAATTGATTGCTTATTGACTTAGTGTGCATTGATCCTTTTTTTGCCTATGACATGATTCACTTTTATATGATAGGAGAATTCATGATGCTATAAGTTATATGTTACATGATTATGATATGTGATACATGTTATATGCTATGTGACATATGCTATATGATAAGTGATATGTGATATGTGTCTTGTGATATAATATGATGGGTACTCATGAAAATGCACGATAAGTATGATATTTTAATAGTGGGATTAAGTGGATTAGAAAGAGAAGTTGACTAAGTTTTGATCCAATTTAGATTAATGATTGATGGGTATGATGTTATGAGGTATGTAATACTTACATGTTACAATGGTTTGATATATTAATTATATGGAGTTATTAAATGATAATATTGATTGATGCCATAAGAAGAGAAATGATATTTAGTAATAAGTAGTATGGGAATGAAATAAATCAGATACATAAGTATACAGTATGAAGTAAGTGAAGTATATTAAGGAATTGTGGATTAGATGCTACTATATAAACTAGAACAACAAGAATGCTAGGGATTTCTCTGTCACTGAAGTAAATATTAAGTATAGTCAAAGGAAGAATATTAATCTAGTTTGACTTAAAATAAGAAGGTATTATTCCCATTCGAATTTCTAGTGCAAGATGTTTGAATGATTTTGGTACTATGCATTCGTTTGTGTCTCCATATTTTGCTAAGAGTCTCGGTAGAAATAAGGAATTAATTAATGAACCCTTAAGTAGGGTCAACTCCTTTAGGAATTATGATGGAATTAAAGTATATGTTTAATGACTGTGAGGTAGATATGGATGGATAGAAACTTCCTATGGAGAGTTAGCATTTGGTGTCCTACAATTCGATGTGATCCTGTAATGGATTGGTGATATGAATATGGAGCTTGTATGGACTGTAGAGAAAAGCAATTAGAATTTTGAACTAAGGATGGGAGATATTGGTGTATCAAGGAAATACCTATGATTAAGGTCCACTAGCATAATCATGGAATGGATAAGTGTACCTTGGGAAGTCGAGGAGGTGATGCAGTAGAAGCATCCTTAGCTATTCAAGAGCAATTTGGTAACTATTTAAATTTGAGAATGAATTTCTTTTAAGGGGGGAGAATGTAACAACCCACAATCACCCTAGAAAATTTCATGACAATTTGCTTAACTTAGAACCAACAATACTAAGTGTGTGCTTTTATGGAAATTTATGTGCTATGTGATCGATGAGTATGTGACATGTTAAATTAATTTTAATATGCATAATATGGGTTATTATTATGAAATAAATAATTTATAGGAAGTGCATTAGCAAAAAATAAAGTATTTTTCGTAAAATAAATTTTCATGCAAAAAAGCGATTTTTAATCATAAAATAATTTTATGAGTATTTTAAAATAATTTTTAAAATAAATGTTTTGGGGGAAATTTTAAAGAAAATAATAAGAAAAATATTTTATCTTCAATTACCTATAATCAACCCCAAAATTAAATAAAAAGCCCAGATACCCAAAAGCTCACTATACCAAAACACTCTTAACCTAGCTCATGAAGGGTAATCTTGGAAATTGCCCAAACCCTACATATATAATGAGAATTTTGGCCAGCTCTTGATTTCCAGTAGCCACCATTCTATTTTTCAGTATTTTGACAGAAAAATTCTCTCAAAATTATTCTCTCTACCAAAATTCACAAAATACTTTCAAACTTTGTAATTTCTTGAACGTATTCATTTAATTCGGTTTGGCTGAATTCTTGAAAGAGAAATTAATTTCTCTGTTGAAATCACCAACCTCTTCACGTGATTTTTCCAAAGATGAATCCTATAACTCAAAATTGAAATTTTCATGCATAAACATTACCAAGGGGGCAATTTGTACATTCTTCTATTCTAAACTAATTTTTGATTTATTTAGAAGAAAGATATTGAATTAAATCATATTTTTACATTACTGTAATTACCGAAAAGTTTCAAAAAATAAGGAAATTGAAGGTTTTCATCCTCAAACTTGAAAGTTGGAAAATTCCATGATTTCATATTTATGTGCCTACCAATTTATGTATGATGGTGTTATAAATTGATTTTTGTTATGATTTAATAAAAAGTAATGGTTTAAAATACCTATTTACATATTACTGTAATGACCGGAAAGTACCAGAAATAAGAAAACTCAAGTTTTTGCATCCTAAAACCTAAAATTAGAATTTTCATGTATATGTTACACCTATTGCTGCCGATTCCTATGGATTAATATTCTAAAATATTTTTGTTATCTTTACATGAAAAATCTTGATTCAAACCATGTTTTTACATATTACTGTAATAGATGGAAAGAGCAAAAAGTAAGAAAATTCAATTTTTTCCTTTAATGCAGCATTCAGCCTACATTGGGATTCTTATCCCAGTGTCTATGGTTTTTATGTGATGTATTTTAATGATTATTAACATGTATGAATGGATGATAAATGCTTAAATTGCTTGTTGGATGACGAAATGACTCTAGACAAGGCTAGAGGCGATTTAGTATACTTAAGGTATCTTAACCTTATGTTGCGATTAATAAGTAAATATGATTGGATAATATGGAAGTAGGCTGTATGATGACATGATAATGAATAAATGATCTTGAATTGATGAAGAGATTGATTGAATGAATTGGTCATAAGAGATAAGCATGATGCTTAAAAGGTTATTTGTTAAGTTGGCATATATGGAAGTGTTAAGTATACTAAGATGATTGTTAAAGTGAATTGATATTAAGGTAATGATATTGTGTTGACCTTAGAAAGGTATTGATATGTTTGTAATGTGTTCTCATATGGGCCTATATAGGCTGAGTGTACAAGACTTTTAAAGCCAACATGTGATGTGCAAATGATAAGTGCACTTCTATGTGCAACTCTAAGTGTATATGAATGTTATATGTGCATGGAGTAGTTATGGGATAGGATAGCATCATGATTAAATAAATACTAAGTATTGAATTAAATATTATATAAGAGCTTAAGGAGCTTTAGAGGTTCAAAAGGGCTACGTGTACTAGGAGCAAAGGAACCACAAGGTGAGTAAACACTGTATTCATACTACAACTGTGAGTAAACATTATATTATTGTTTCAAGTACAAACTATCATACTATGTGAACCCTTGACGTTCTTAAAACCCAAGTTCTTTCTATTCTCAAATACAAATATATGATTTCTTGTTAAGCTTGGGTTGCCAAAGGACAATTGGTCTAAAAACCATTTTTGTTTATCCAATAATAATTCCTTTGTGATTATTGCCCTAACTTATATTCTTTTTGGAACTACACTATTCTTATATCTTTTGTTTAAAAAAAAGTTAAACTATTATTGCTATTGTGATACATGTTATTGTTGCCTTAAATGTTATTGTTATATGTGATTACCATTAGCTCTAGCTATGGTACTTTTAAACCCTTTTTTTATGTAGAAATCCTTGTACCAATGTGAGTAATCATCAGTTATGTGATCCTCGTATCGATGCAAGTAATCGTCGGCTATATATTCAAGTGGTTATGGCAATAGCCTTCACTCTATGTGTTTGAGTGATTATGGCAATAGCCTTCACTCTATGTGTTCGAATGATTATGGCAATAGCTTTCACTTTATATGTTCGAGTGATTATGGCAGCAGCCTTCACTCTATGTGTTATGTGTTATAAGTGTGATTTCTGTGAACCTTTCTAAATTGTAAACTATAAATCATGAACTATATGTTATTGGCTATGAGCCCTTTTTAAGGGATATGGGTTATTATATGAGCCCTATTGTTTACTCATTGAGATCATCTATCTTACCCTTTCTTTCTTATGTGGTTTCAGGTGAGTAGTTTGAGGAGGTAAGGATGATTCAACCACCTTACCTCACTTAGGAAATTCCTTTTCCAAGTCTTTAATAATACTATGCTATGAACCGTTGTCGTTAGATGCTCCGGGAATATTTATTTTTTATGTTTATTTTGAGATGATAATTATTAAGGTTTCAACTGGATTATGAGTATTATTTCCTATGGATTATATGTGAAGTGTATATTTATTGTCTTTTGTAACTAAAGGTTTTTAGCTAAATGTTTTAAATGAGTTATTGTATAAGGTTTAGTACGATCCTAGGCATGACTTGTATATGTATAAGTGGGTTCTACGGGCGTGGGTGACCGTATGTCTCCCTATGTTCTAGGATCGTCATGTCTCAAAAGTTTGGATGTGACAGCATCGATTTTGTCCTTACACAAACATGCAGGGTATGGCACTCGAGGTCGATACTCCATACCATTGGGGTAAGCTCTTGTGTTACTTTTTCTTTCTCTTTCTCCTCTGCTGCCTTCTCTCCTGATGCAACTTCCTTCTTAGCTTCTTTATCATTGGCACCCTATGTCTCTGCCTTTTTCTCAACCACCTCTTGTGCTTCAACAACACCCCCCTAAACCTACTTGCCACTCCTCAAAGTGATTGCTTTCAGCTATTCCTTTGGGTTTGCCTCACTATTGCAAGGAAAACTACCCTGAGGTCTCTTGCTAATGATTTTGGCCATTTGCCTCCCTTGATTCTCAAGATTGTCGATGGAAGCTTATTGATTCCTAAGGGCAGTTTTTGTTGCTTGGAACCTTATTTCATAAGCAACTACAAATTTTTCCATCATTTCCTCCAAGTTACTTTTTCTATGAGGAGGAGCTTATTGAGGCTAAGGAGCTTGGAATCCCACATTTGGTTGCTAAAATCTTGATGGAAGTCTTGTAGTATTTTGGTTGCCTTATGAGAAATTTGGATGATTTCTCCACCCCAGATTATATGTGTTGCTATAGGGATTATTTTATTGCCTTTGAGGAGCATTTCCAACATACTCAACTTGCATCATTTTGGCAAAGTTGTTGCCACTTTGACAATCATGACTTTGGTGTCCATCCCCATACCAATCACAAAACAAAAATTGTGCTTGCTTACCTGAGGATGAAGCTAGGGAGTCCATTTTCTTGGTTATGGCTTCAAGCTAAGCAGTCAATGTAACAATTGGTCCACCTGATGTGATCCATCCCCTCCAATCCTTCTCTGGTCTCTAAGGACTTGCGACTAAGAGTTTGTGAGAGCCATGTCTTCAATCAAATCCCTTGCCTCCTTAGGTGTCTTATTATTTATGGAACCACTGGCTGCCACATTAATAGATTGCTTGCTTGTATAGTTTAAACCATTGTAGAAGGTTTGGATTTGGAGCCATAATGGAAGGCCATGATGCGAATACCTCCTCAACAATCTTTAAATCTTTCCCATGCATCACAGAGGGTCTCACCATCTTGCTAAAGAAAGGAAGAAATGTTGTTCCTCAACTTGGCTGTCTTGGATGGTGGGAAGTATTTTTCCAGGAACTTCTCTGCCAATGGACCCTATGTAGTAAAAGTGCCGGCTAGGAAAGACTTGAGCCACTTCTTTGGTTTGTCCAAGAATGAAAAAGGAAACAATCTTAACCTAATTGCATCATATAAAATATTGTTTATCTTGCATGTATTACAAATTTCCAAAAAGTTCTCAAGATGAATGTAACAACCTACACCCCACTCTAGGAGTTTTGTGATCTAATTTCTTGAATTTAGACCTATTATGTCTAAGTAAGTGCTTTTATTAAATTTATGAGTTATGTGATGGATGAGAATATTGCATATTAGATTAGCTCTAATATGCATAATATGAATTATTATTGGTGAAGTAAGTGAATTATATGAAGTGCATGAGCATGAAATAATTTATTGCACATAAAATGGATTTTCATGCATAAAGCGATTTTTAATTATAAAATAATTTTTATGAGCATTTTTAAATATATATTTTAGGGGAAATTTTAATAAAAATAATAAGAAAATATTTTATTTTTAATTACCTATAATTAGCCCACAAAATAAATAAAAAGGCCAAATTTCCAAAAGCCCATTACACTAAGACACTCCTCACACCTAGTTCATTAAGGGTAATCTTGGAAATTGCCTAAAAGCCTAAGTATATAAAGTGGATTTCGGCCAGCCCTTTCTTCTAGCAGCCACCATTCTATTATTTCATTATTTTGGCAAAAAAATTCTCTGAAAAATAATATCTTTAACGAAATTCACAAGATACCTTCAAACTTTGCGATTTCTTGACCGTATTCACAAGTTTTTCTCTCCTTTCGATTTATTATTTGATTTATATGAAACTAATCATGAGAAAATTATTTTGAATAGAGTATTTAATGATTTCTACTAACTTAATTTAGGCTAGGTGGATTTTTGAAAGAGAAATTAATTTCTCTACCTAAAACACTAACCCTTCTATGCGAATCCTTCAAAGGTGAATCCTACAACTCAAAATTTAAAATTTTCATGCATAAGCTCATCAAGGGGGCCTATTTGTACAAAATTGCATTCTAAATGGATTTTTGATGTGTTTAGATGAAAAATATCGAATTAAATCATATTTCTACATATTACTGTAATGACTGAAAAGTTTCAGAAAACAAGAAAATTCATGGTTTTCATTCTAAAACTTAAAAGTTGGAAAATTTCATGGTTTTATAATTGTGTGGCTGCCAATTTGTGTTTTTTGGCATTCTAAACTGATTTTTGTTATGATTGAATGAAAAACAATGGTTTAAATCATGTGTTTTCATATTACTATAATGATCAAAAAATGCCAGAAATAAGACAACTCATGGTTTTGCATCCTAAAACCTGAAATTAGAATTTTGATGTACATGTTATACCAATGGGTGCCAATTCCTATGGTTTAATATTCTAAAATGATTTATGTTATATTTACATGAAAAATCTTGGTTTAAACCATGGTTTTGCATATTACTATAATAAACGGAAAGTGCAAAAAGGAATAAGATTTAGGTTTTCATGAATTAGGGGATTTGGCCTACATTAGGAATTCAATCCTAATGTCTAAAATTTTTATGCAATGTATTTTAATGATTATTGACATGTATATATGAATGATAAATGATTAAATTGCATGTTGATTGAAGAAATAACTCTAGATAAGTCTGCAGGTAATTAGGTATATCCAGGGTTTCCTTGCCCTATTTCTATGATATGATTAATATGTTTATGTGATTAAATGATATGGGAAATAAGTTTTATGATGAGTTAATAATGAGTTAATGATCTTAAATGGATGATGAGATTGATTGTATGAATTGGTCATAAGAGATAGGCATGATAGTTGAAAGGCTACTTGATAAGTTAAAGGTGTTAAGTATGTTAAGTTGAATGTTAAATTAAATTGATATTAAAATCATGATATGTGGTGTTTGACTTTAGAAAAGTCTTGATATGAGTTGTTATGTGTTTTTCATATGGGCCTATAAAGGGAAAGTATGCAAGACTATAAAAGCTAACATGTTATGTGCAACTAATGGGTACACTTTTAAGTGTAACTCCAAGTATATGTGAATGTTATATGTGCATGGGGTAGTTATAGGATAGGATAGATGATGATTAAGCAAATGCTAAATATGGAATTGTAATGTATGTTAGAGCTTAAGGGATATTAGAAGTTCAAGGGCTATAAGTACTAGGAGCAAAGGAACCACAAGGTGAGTAAACATTATGTTCAAGTTACAAGTTATCATGTTATGTGAACCTTTGATATCTTAAAACCCAAATTCTTTCCTACTTTTAATTATGACAAAATGATTTCTTTATAAGCTTAGGTTACTAAAGGACATTTAGTCCAAAACCATTTTTGATTACTTGATTATAATAAAGAACCTTTGCGATTATTGCCCTAACTTATATCCTTTCTAGAAATACACTATTATTTATCTTTTATATGATAAGCTAAACATTTATTGTTATTGTGCCACATGTGATTGCATTTCTTCAATGCTATTTTTATAAGTGATTACCATTAGCACTAGCTATGGTACCTATAACCCTTTTTTGCATAAATCCTCGTGCCAATGTGAGTAATCATTGGCTATGTGTTCAAGTGATTATGGCAATAGCCTTCACTCTATGTGTTCGAGTGATTATGGCAATAGCCTTCACTCTATGTGTTCGAGTGATTATGGCAACAGCCTTCTCTCTATGTGTTATGTGTTATAAGTGTGATTTCTGGGAACCTTTCTAAATTGCAAACTATGAATCATAAGCTATGAGTTATAAGCTATGAGTTCTTTCTAAGGGATATGTGTTATTATATAAGCCCTGTTGTTTACTCATTTGGATCATTTATCTCACCCCTCTTTCCTTGTATGGTTCTAGGTGAGCACTATGAGTAGGCAAGGTGATCACTCAAGCTACCTACTTTGCTTTGGAAATTCCCTTGTCAAAGTTATAATAATACCATACTATGTTGAGTCCTTAGACACTCTGGAAGTTATTATAGGAACTTTATTTTAGAGTAAAACCATTCTACAAATGCAAATATATTAATAATTTTACAAACTAATGTGTTATCCATGTACAAAACTTGAAAGTGAGGATACTCCCACTATCCTTTTGTGCATTAAGGATTCATCTTGCGATGATGCAACCTTTTAAGGTTTTGCATATTTTGAAATTTTCTTAAGACTCTAAGCCTTTAGATTTATTCCATGATTATGTTTTCTTTTCTAGAGAAAGAAAACTATTATTGACATCTATATGTCAAACTCATAATCATTATGCATTGCTATATCATATATAACTATAATAGAATCATCTCATAATTTGCTTCATCATGAATGTACAACTTTTGTGCACTTATATAAAGTAAATTATATTTTTCTTAAGATTAGATATTTTACTATCTCATGATTTACTTCATCATAAATATACAACTATTTTATATTCATATAAAGAAATCATATCTTACAGAAAAATTAGAAATTCTACTAAACCTTTAACAGCTTATAAGGATAAAACATTTTGTTAGTTTTAGACTTTTCACAAGGTTGATCAAATTTTACTTTGATCATTTTATTGGATATTATTCGATGACATTCACCCAATCATTCTATCTTTCTTAATATGTCACTTTCTTGAATAAACACTTTATCAAGAAATAACATCTTTACTAACAACTCTTTGTTATGCAAAAGATAGAAATACTATCCTAAACCACCTTTAGGATATCCAACCACCGTTAGGATATCCAACAACCTTATCTTAATTAGAATTACCTTCCAATTGTCTAACTTTAGCTTATCAAATAAGCTAGATATCTCAAATCAAATTATGAATAAGAATTTTTTTATATCTATCCATATCATATCATATATGATTTAGGATTAGATAGACTTTAGAGAAAAATCTATTTAAGAATATATAGCTATTATTTGTAAATTTTCATAAGGAAATAAATAAAAACTTTTATAGTTCATCATTTATTACATCATATCATATATGTTGTAATTTATCCTTTTGAGTATACCATCAAGTATGGTTTTCCCAAAAAGAATTATGATTATATGCCAATTTTATATTTAGGGAATTCCTCAAAAATTGGTAATTGAGTTCTCCCTACTTCGATCAAATCAAAAGGTTATGATACTCTTCCCTTTTTGTATGAAATATCCTTAATATTTATTTTCCATTTAATCTTAAATTTCTTGAACATTTAAAAAAATTCAAATGAACAAATCATTTTATTTACCTTTTTTCAAATGGGTCAATATCATATATTTAGGTAAATAGAATGAATTAGGGAAAACTTCCACTAACCATTTCACAAATGGTATTGATGCATCTGTATGCATAAATTCTAAAACTTCTTTGATGTCTATCCTTTTGTCCAACAAAAGGTGATCTATTTGATTTTGCTTTAGATACTAGACTTCTAAGTTGAAACAAGTTCACACCCTAATGGGTAGTGACACATGTTATCCAACTAAGTTGTCTTATCTTTAGCTAAACAAACTAATCTAAGAAATCATAGTGGTTTTAGATTGGAGTTCTTATGGCATTACCATAAAAGCACTTAGAGTTATTTCATTATTATTAACTTAATAATAATACATCAACCATATAATTCATACTCTTAAATTTATTACCATAATAAACCATGCAAATATTTTTCTAGTGATGGAATTCATAATTCATTGAAGTTACAGAATAATGTAGCTTATATATGAAATACATAGATGATTTACAAATATGATTTTAAAATCATCATTAAGTAAATAATAGACATACAAAATATGATTTCTAAAATCATCATGAAGTATTCTAAAAGCTCTTTGGAAACAACACTTTGCCCCTTAGATTTTCAAAATCACTTCATTTAACTCTATGCTTCTATTGCTTACTCTGATCATACATATGGCACATAAGCACTTATATCATGAATCCAAGTAACAGATGAACTACATGACTCATCGGAATATAGCAACAAGAGATAGATTTACCTTCACAAGATTTATCCTTCTCCTTGTCTTTAAGTATTCACTATACTTAAAACAATTACTTTTCCAATATTCATAACATTGACAATAGAAACATTTTCTTTTGTCAACTATAGCATTATCTATGAACTTGTCTCTTGCAATTTCCCTTTTAGGATTTATAATAGAAACTTTTTTCTATTACCTTAAAGTGCATTTTCCATCTGATGGAAACTTGGAATGAATTTGAAGAATTAAACTATTTGAAAATTATTATTCATCAAAATATCTAGACTCTCTAGTTGTTTGATGAATTTAATTATCATATGAAAGTGATTCCAAATTTAGTTTAAATAAAATTAATAAGAAATAAAAGAGATTTCTCATAATTCAAATTCTTTCATAAAGAATACTAGATAGAAAAATAGAAGAACAAGAAATTAAAGATGAAACATTTTCTTATTTGATACCTTCTCTCTAATTTCTTACTCTACTTGAATAGTAAGAATAAGAACAAGAATGAAAAATATGGAGAAGACAAAGAAAAATAAAGTTATGAAGATAAAGAAGAAACACTTTCTTCTTTTCTTCCTTTGTAATTTCTTTTCCTTTCCTTTTTCTTTCTTTTCTTTTCCTTTTTCTTTCTTTTCTTTTCCTTTTTCTTTCTTTATAATTTTTTTCATACTCAAACAAAATAACTGTCTTAATATCTCATATTAATCAATGCATTTATGCTCATCATACAACTCTTGTAGATGATGCATAATTACTTAGAGTCTTGTTATACTCATATGTTGTTTTTGCAACCTTTGACCTATAAAATAATCATATAGCATCAATCTCATCCAATATATGTTTCCATTGCACTTAGAGTGATATGTTCTTTTAAAGTAGTATTTTCTCTAAAAGACCAAAAACAAATCAAGTGAATACATACACTCTGTACTCAAATGCAAGGACCATAGATTTAGACCCTGTAAGCCTAAAAGAATCAAGCATGTGGGTTTGTCAATTTCATATTATCAAAAAAGCATAAAATAATAAGATTAATAACTTATGTAATGACTAGCTACCATAATGATTTGGTCTTTAATCAAAATGGTAATCCTACTAACTTGGTGAATCCTATACTTCCAAATAGGAAACGGAAATCCCATTGTGGTGGATTTCTAGTAGGTGATTGAATTCTTATTAGATTACCACAAATTCCTTAGATACACATTGTCGTTATTGGAATTTTGATAGCTAACAAGTGAACAACACTTGTTCATCATAACTCTTTGTGAGGTTCAATCGATTCAGTTCCTAATGTTTCTAACCTTAGATACACATTGTCATTATTGGCTTTTCACACTAGTCAAGTCAAACCCATTGGACCAATAAGTATAATGATCTGAACATTATATGTCTCAGATACTCATTGTTGTTATTGACATACAATATATCCTATACTTATAACATCACATTCTTAACAATAACTTCAAGAAAACATTAAAACCAAATATGTCATCCTTATGTATCCATAACCAATGACATAAGCGCATGAATTTCTCTTGAACTATTGTTCTAATGGAGAACCATGACTTGATATTTTCTTTGAAAGATTTTTGGGCATTATTGATTAGTCTCACTTTGCACATTATCCACTTTAAACATACATCATATGCATTCATATATATCGCATATATATTTCATAAAATGGAAAACATACACATAGGTATGATCATGGATTCTATGGATCCACTTCTGAACCATGAGGAATGGATATGGGATTTAGGTTATACAAATTACAAACATGAAAATACAACATTTATATCTTTATGCTCCCACTAGGCATCTTCATGGGTTGAACCTCTTCTTGTTCTTGCATCTCCACATCTCTATATGTACATTAGTAACCTTGGCATTCCAATGTGAGATTACAAAAACAAAGAGCTTATAAGCTCAATGAAATTGATTTATAACCTGAATGAGTAATTAATATTAAATTACATCTCATCAAATAATAAAATAAATTATCACATGTCCATATTAGAAATCATACATTATGGTTTTTAAATCCATGATCAACCATTCATGCCTTTCAAACAACAACAAAACATATATATACAACAATTGCATTTATAGATATGTTGTTCAACATTGGAACACTTCCAAATTTTGGAACATTTCCAAAAAGTCCATTTTCGAATATCATATATTCAATGTTTCTATAGCTCAAAATCATATTTTAAGTCATAGAAATGTATTTGATTGAAAAATTAATCCAAAACAATTTTGGAAAAAATTAAAGTTGGGTATAGACACAGAGCAAATCATGACCACCTATCGTGGTCACAACACGAATTTCGCTAGTGCAAAATATTGGTCGTGGCCACAATTCTATAAACCAACATAAATAATGTTTGTTCTAATCAA
Organism: Reutealis trisperma; assembly: GCA_947687605.1. Classification (NCBI taxonomy): domain Eukaryota; kingdom Viridiplantae; phylum Streptophyta; class Magnoliopsida; order Malpighiales; family Euphorbiaceae; genus Reutealis; species Reutealis trisperma. Next base: position 116,676 of record CANTUT010001128.1, read on the forward strand.
TTCATTCAATGGCGCAACATCATTTTCGCAGTCGGGATTTCTTATTCACGGGCGTGATTTTTGTGTCCGATAACACAACATTTGTGCACCAACTCATTTTCAACCAAATAAAAAACATCCAAAACAACATATACAAAGGTTTCACACAAAAATTAAGTGGCTTTGATACCAATTGAAGGAATGCTGGAGCCAAATGCAGCGAAAGGAAGGTGATGAGGTGTTCACTTCACCCAATTTTGGTCCAAAATTCATTCAAGCAATCAATTAATTTGTGTGTAAAACACATATGCATATAAAGAAGAAGGAAAAGTAATCATATTCCCTCTTATAGGTTCCTTCTTTCTTTATCAAAGAGCTTCCCAAGTGTGAAGCCTCTATCATCCACACCTAGCTCACCTCCAAGTCTCCACTTGGTTTCTTTGGTGTTCTTGAATCTTCTCTTGGTTGCCCAATTTGATTCAAGATTTCCCTCAAAAACCTTTAGGATATTAAGGTTTCTCTTTAGTTTATTTTGGACTAAACACACTTTCAATTTACAAGCATTTGTTATTTCATAAAGAACAAATAAGAGAATTGAAAATCAAAAGAAAAAGAAGAAACATTTTCTTCCTTTTCTTTCTCTCTCTCAACTTTTCTCTCTAAGATGCTCCAAATCTTAAAATGATGTTCAACTCATATTGCAACATAAAAGCTCTTAGCTTTTATATTGTTTCCAAGACTTAACTCTTAACTCTGCACAAAGACTTAAATGCACTTACATATTCTTTTAGCTCATCATTAGGTGAAGGGGTAAAGTTGACTTTACTTCTTCAAATGGTGAAATGACCATTTTATCCTTTAGGGGAAAAATGGACATTTCCACTAGCTAAAAGATGTAATTATAATTTTAACCTTAGTAGAAAATTCTCTAACCCTTAAACCCATCACATGGGATCATGAATATTGAATTTTCTCTAACCCCTAAATTGCCTCTTTTCCATATCACATATGAGCTTAGGCCACATCTCATATGTTAAGGGTTTTAACTAAGCTTAAAATTAAGTCTTTGATTTAGTCCAAAACATTTTTCAATTTAATCTTACTCATTTACATCATATACAAATTAAGATTTAATTGAATAGAAATCTTCACAGATTAAACATCAGGACATGCTAGGGTCCTTATAAATTTAATTAGACATTTAATCATTTTACAACTAATCAATTAATTAAACACTTTAATTAATTATTATAGTAAACCTTTTACACTTGGAAGGTGATCACTATTGGGTGTGTGACTTTCTAGGTTCATGTCTAATTAGCAATGGGAATGAGAAAATATTTTTCTCTACTAACGTGAAATCCCTACTTCACACTTAGTCCCATAAGTCATGAGGGACAGCTAGCATTCCATGTCATGACTACCTAATTAGAAATGAATGTATATAGTTGATAACTTTAAACATCATATGGATCATCGATCATAAATCATCATGCACTAGAATCTCCTTAGTAAAGATCCCAATCTCGGCTAGGGTAATGGTTTATGTCAAACCCTAATGTCCCTCAATTCTATGTCCTTATCTCAGTTCTAATTCTTGATGAGATTAGATTCCTACTAGAAACTCATTCTAGTGAATCTGTCTGTCTTGGCTAGGAGCTTTAGTTATCAAGAATAACCAAATAACATAGGATCTTAACCTTTTTTACTCAAGGTAATGAATTCTATCTTGGTGATCACTTATCTGTATACAAAACAAATTAGAACCATCATATACCATATATATGAGATATAGTATCCCTCAAGTCAAAGGATTATATGCACTATTATGACCTAGATGATAAATAATTGACAAGTAGTAAAACCCCATATTATTATCATCTAACGTCACAGTTCGACTATTCATCCTATGAATATCCACATTTTTGTATTGACATCATATGTCAAGCAACATGAGACTCACTGCCTCTATAATCATCTATATCAAATACTAATTATAGAAAACAAATAGAGGTGATGGTCTTCCAGAATTAATGATGCCCAATCATTAATCCTATGACCATGAACATATTTAAAATATTTGTACAAGAGCGATCTATCTCCTATATTCTCAACACTTGAGAATAGATCCTCTTACAAATACTTAAGGACTATATTCAATAATATGAAACCCTTTTCACATTATGAATATATTATCATGCCATTGGGAATTAATATCTACTATTGCATAACTATTATATGGCTCGTAAGGCATATATTGCTATCAATGTTTCCCTATGTTCTAGGACCATCTTGTCTCTGAAATTAGGATATGACAATGAGTGTTAGGGTCCTTATTTAGGAAGCCATCAAATTAGTAGGTCTGCTACAACATTTGTATCACATTTGGCTTGATTTTAAAGTTTTTGGTAGCGACTGTCAGCCTCTATATACTTGTATAGGCCCCATTAAGAATGGGTCGTGCATACTCTTGCATGGTCCTTAGCTAGTGTTCTACCATTACTTCAACCTCTTCTTTTGAATCTATGTCATTCAAGTCTGCTACCTCTTCTACCAAAGCTAGTTCCTGCTCCTCCTTTCACTTTTACCTCAAATTTCTCTCTAGCTTTTGATCAAATTCAAATAGATTAGAGGAACTAGCTCTAGTTATAAACAGAAAAAGGTACCTAAAATGACAACCAACAAGCAAGAACAATTATTAAAAATAAATAAAATAAAAGCTAAATCAATACTCTTAATTTTATTACTAATATTGAAAACTATTATCCCCGACAATAACGCCAAAAACTTAAGGCGTGTTTTGCAAGTGTACAGATCGCATAAGTAATATAATGATGAATAGAGTTATCATTCCATTGGAGACAAGGTATAAGTACTAGCACAAACTTAAATTATTGTTTAGCAAATCAAAAGTTTGAGTAATGTTTAAATTGAAATAACTAAACAAAATTAAAAAAACTTACCTAAAATAATGTAAATGAATTGCAAGAGAAAATTTGATATAGAAGCTAACTAGATATTTGAATCCTCCTAAACCCCATATGTATTTCATGAATGAAACTCAACTAAACCAAATATTGGATTGAATTAGCATTCCACTAGGTTAGATTGAAACCTCTCTCGAGTGATTCAATCACTAATTACTAAGTATTATAAAAGGAATCTCTTCTCAATTTATAATTAAATAAGAATAGCATTAAAATCAAGGAATCATAAACCAAAGAATCTTGTAGGTCTATCTCTAGCATCCCAATCAATTCTTAATCTTTATGAGTGATCAATTCTATGCTAAGCTTTCTCAAGACAATTAGTAAGAAAACTAATTCCAATTATCAAGCATGCAATTGACAATTAAAAATAACAAATATAAATCATAAAAATAAATCAATCCAAATGAATGATTTAATTGATTAAAAACCCATTCAATCCATAGAAAGTAATCCAGGATTCATCAAATACCTAGGTATGAAAAATTTAGTTCATAATGAAAAAGTAACAAGAATAAAAAATAAAAGAAAGAGAAATCAAACAATCCATAGTGGATGAATGATAATCCAAACTCGAATCTTCAATCATTGACTTGAAACTTGAAAAACTTCAATCTTCACCTTCAATTTTCACTACAAAATTCTCTTCTCAACCTTAGGAAATACTGTTACTCAATGAAAAATTGACATCCTTGAAATTCTATCTAAAATCAACTTTTATACCTTGGAATTTAGCCTGGCACAGCCAATGACACGCTTATGTCTCCGGGCACGTTGATGCTTTGAAAGCACATGACCATATTATCTAAATCTAGGAATGATATGCAAAAGACATAGGTAGTGACACGCCCATGTCCCTAGGCGTGTCTTTTGAAAATTTATCCAAAAAATGCATAATTTCTCGATTTTTATTCACGTTTCTGGCTTAATTGACCAAGGCATTGTAAAACATAAAGGACTCCTGGAAATACTCTAAAAAGCACTTAAACAAACAAATTAAACTCAATTTAATAATAAAATGCTCTAAAAAAAAGGGTAAAATATAGCCAATTATACACTTATCAAATACTACTACATAAATGATAGAGTCTATCATTTATGTAGTAATAATTTGCTAGAAAAGTTCTAAGCAAATTATTGTTTCAAACTTCACTACAGAAGCCACATTTGCTACATTAGATGTTGCAAAGAAGAGGCTATTTTGGATTCAGATGTTATGATAATAATGTAGCCATAGCTTAGGGTAAGGGAACTCGAGTTGCACACTGAAATCTAGAATACTTCAAAAGGCATTATGATATTATCAAATCAAATACTGGAATAGTGCATTCTAGCCTTATAGAAAATAGCATTAACCATTATTTTGGTCCATCCATTGACTAAAGTCAAAAGTTTGTAATAGTTAGACTTCATCTTAAGAAAATGAATTTCTGATACTAAGCACAATGGCTCTAGTACAAATGGGAGATTTACAGCAGTGTATGCACTAGGATCCATATATTTGTTATATTATAGTAGATAATAATTCCCAATGGCATTATAAATGTATTCATTATGTGAAAAGGGTTTTATATTATTAAATATAGTCCTTAAGTATTTATAAGAGGATCTATTCTCAAGTGTTGAGAACATGAGTGACAAATTGCTCTTGTATAAAAATTTTAAATATGTTCATGATTTGTCACAACCCATTTGTTAAGCCATGACGGTCCTAGAGTTTAAAGAGATATAAGGCCACCTAAACTGGTAGAACTCTAATGAACTTATCATAAATTAGCAATTACCATATTATCTCTTATCCCAAGATCGAAACCCAATTGCCTTATTGCTAACTATTGTTTTGTTATTTTATATACACCTAAATACTCATTAATATCATTTTCATATTCATCTCATCTTACATATGTTCATTACTAATTACACTAATATAAATATAATTACATTACAGTTCTCAGTACATATCTATCCCATAACACATTAATGTTAAACCTTTGGTAACCATAGAGCTCTAAAACAACATTCTTTGTAATCACATAACTTAACTTCATACACTTAAATTTAGCAGAGTAACTTCTAAGCAAAAGGACAAGGCTTAGAATTTACCTTATTAACTCGTCAACCTGGCCTAAAAAATGTAAACAACTAAAGAATGAGACAAAGCTCAGTGAGTATATAATAATACAATAAATAGTGAGTATAAGGATCATTAGCAAGATGGGCTCAATATGGCAATGAAACGATGTTTATCAAAATTGACATTATGGATCAATTTCTTGTTTAAAATAGAAACAATATTTTTAGCAAAAATACTAACCTCTTAGAAGCAGAATGCTTCCCACACATATAAATTAAAGAGTGGCGGCCCAAGCATTGCTCACTCACATGTATAACATTACTCAAGACTAATTAGGTCCTATGGTTAGGCATTCACCCTAACAGAGGTTAGATACCCTCACCCTACCCTCAAGCTTATACCAAGTGCATAAGGTTCAATGTATTACTCCACATCAGAAGGGTATTTCTACTTATCAACAAGCATCAATGGAAAGGTTCATATGAAATTTACAATAAGAAATTCAATTATCACATTATGATGTCAACATAAAGGTTCACAATGGTCTAATGTCGTAAGGAAATATCATATCAAATGAATATTTAATAGGTAATTCATGCTCGATATGAAATTGGGATATTTCAATGAAAGTGATCTCATCAACAATGGTTCATAGAATATGGCACATGTCATATTATATCATTAAGTACTCACCTTAGATGTTTTTCCCCAAATTCTAGGATTTTGAGAATTGAACTTGAATTCAAGGAATTGAATGGGCAATTAAGCTTAAGAATGGTATAACATGATTGTATGATGTTAATTTCAAAATTCAATTAATAGAAATAATTTTCTCCAAATTGAATGAATTAGATTCATATATATAATTGGAAAGTGAAAATGGGTTAATCCTGTTGAATATTAGAAATTGTTTAAATTGATTCTAATGGAGTAATATAAAGCTAAAATGAGAAATTGGGAGGAAAGGAATTATCTTTCTTTAAGTGAATATATTTGGCTATTTGGAAAACAACTAAGGGAAAATGTTAAAATTAATAATAAGTATGTGTATAGTGTGTCTTGACCTTAAAATTAATAAGTTAGTACTACAATTAACAAGATAAAAGTGTTAACAAACAAGTTAAACTACATTTAAATTAATGATATAACAAGATAGTGATTAATGTGTAATTGAAATGCAAAATGTCTAGAATCTAAAGTCAAGGACAAAGACGTTGTCCAAGAGTACAAAGAGTACTACTAGCATCAAAATTAAATGTAAATAAAAGCAAAGGAGTCCAAGGTAAGTATTTAATAATATAATACAACATGTGCCATATTCTATGAACCATTATTGATGAAACCATCTTTATTGAAATATCCCAATTTCATATTGAGCATGAACTGCATATTGCATATTGAGCCATTAGATATAATATTTCTTTATGGAAATTGACCACTCTGAACCTTTCATGTTGATTTCATAATGTGATCATTGAATTCCTTATTGTGAACCTTATATGAACCTTTCTATTAATGCTTGTTAATAAGCAAAAATACCCTTCTGATGTGGGGTAACACATCATACCTTATGTACTTAGTATAAGCCTACGGGTGGGGTAAGAATAGCCAACCTCTATTAGGGGGAATGCCTAACTGTAAGACCTTATCAATCTTGCATAATGTGACGCATGTGAGTGACCAAGGCTTAGGCCATCACTCTTTAATTTATATGTGGGAAGCATTTTGCTTTTAAGAAATTACTATTTCTACTATAGGTTTTGTTTCTATCTTAAATGAGAAATTGATTCATAATGACAATTTTGATTAATATCACTCCATTGTCATAGTGAGCCTATCTTGATAATGATCTGCATACTCACCATATATATATTGTATTATTATGTACTTACTAAGCTTTGTCTCATTCTCTAGTTGTTTAAAATTTTCAGATAAGATTGACGAGTTAGCAAGGTAAATTCCAAGCCCTGTCCTTTTGCTTGGAAGTTGCTCTGCTAATTTTGAGTGTTATGAATTTGGGTTATATGACCCTGAAGACTATTAATCTAGAACCCTATGGTCACTGAACGTAGCACTAATGCATTATAAGATTTATGTGTACTATAAACTGTATTATAATTATCATTATGTAAGTTTATTAAGTAATGAACATCCAGATGATGACATGAAATGTAAATTGAGAAATTATACGAGATGAATATGCAAATGATGATAATATGTAAAGTGGAAAAATAGTAACAGCCAACAAGGAAAGGAAATTAGGTTCCGATCTTGGGATAAGGTTTAATAAGGTAAATGGTAAAGAATAATAAGTCAGGCGGGTTTCTATAGGTTTAGCTGACTTTATATCTCCCTATGCCCGAGGACCATCACGACATAACAAGTGGGTCGTCACAACTATATTCCATCCTTGTTTGTTTATGTGATTTATTTGCCTCTATGACATGATACACCAATATGAATATTAGTTACCTATGTATAGGACACTAGGTTGATATATTGGTTAGTATCATTCATTGAGTTGAATGCTCATTCTTGTTTAAATTATTTTTTCAGTTCATGGGATGAGCAAATGAAGAATTTTTTTTTAATTGGGTTGATATGCTTTATTTCTTCAACAAAAATATGAATTTTATTAAACTGAGTTATGTATTAGAATTATTATTAAATTGTGTTACTATTTTAGAACTCTGTAATGCTATTCCTGTTATTTGTAAATTTATTTTAGTCATCTTTGTAAATTTATTTTGAGTTGTCAAGTGCTTGGTTAAGGAGAATATTATTTTGACTTGATAATTGAAATGGTGGATTTAAATTATAATGGCATTGAATGGACAATGGAACAAGTTTGTTTAACTTATGGATCCATAGTTCTATTCTAGAATGAAAATAATGATTGATATGATGGTTTGTTGTTTAGTAAGTTATAAGGCTTACTATGAGCACTGATAGGCACGTGCATCACTAGTGTCCTAGTGCTAGTCTCGTGTACTCAAGTTTCGGTCATGACACTAGCTCTGGATATTTACTTTGAACCTCAACCAATACTTTCTCTTGATAAGGGAGAAACTTGTAAGTCATCCACTCTTTATATTTCACCATCACTATGTTCTTCTTCTCGACTTTGCCACTTAAGTGATGAACCTTCTACTTGCTCTTATAAAGTTTTATTTATAGAGAGGAGACTGTCACGACCCACTTATTAAGCTGTATGGTCTAGGGCATAGGGAGATGTAAAGTTAATTAAATCTATAAAACCTTGTTTAACTTATTATTCTTTACCGTGTTGAACCTTTTCCTAACATCAAAACCCAATTGCCTTTTTCTTATTACCAACTACTATTTTGTCATTTTACATATACCTAAATGCTCATTAATATCATTTTAATTTTCATCTCATTTTGCATATATTCATTACTTATTAAACTAATATAAATATAATTATAGCACGGTTCACAGTATATATAAATCCTATAACACATTAGTACAATATCTTTGATGATCATGGAGTTCTAAAACAACGTTCTTTATAATCATATGACCTAACTTCATACATTTGAAATTAGCAAAGCAACTTCGAAGTGGAAGAGCAGGGCTTGAAATTTACCTTGCTAACTTGTCAACCTGACTTGAAAAAAATTTAAACAAATGATACAAAGCTCAGTAACTACATAATAATACAATATATGGTGGGTATATAGATCATTATCATGGTGGACTCATTGTGACAATGGAGCAATGTTAATCAAAATTGTCATTATAAATCAATTTCTCATTTAACATAGAAACAATATCTTTAGCAGAAATAGTAATTTCTTGAAAGCAAAATGCTTCCCACAAAAATAAATTAAAGAGTGGCAGCCCAAGCCTTACTCACTCATAGTATGACATTACTTAAGATTGATTAGGTGTTACAGTTAAGCATTCCCCCTAACAAAGGTTAGGTACTCTAACCCTACTCGCAGGCTTATACCAAATGCATAAGGTTTAATGTATTACCCCACATTAGAAGGGTATTTTTGCTTATCAATAGGAGTCAACGGAAAGGTTCACATGAAATTCATAATAGGAAATTCAATTATCACATTATGATGTCAGCATGAAAGGTTCACAATGGTCCAATGCTGTAAGGAAATATCATATCAAATGAATATTCAATAGGCAATTCATGCTCGATATGAAATTAGGATATTTCAATGAAAATGGTTTCATCAACAATGATTCATAGAATATGGCACATGTTATATTATATTATTAAGTACTCACCTTAGACTCCTTTTGTCACATCCCAATTTTAGAGACATGACGGTCCTAGAATATGGGAAGACATAAGGTCATCCATGCCTATAGAATCCGCTCATACATATGCAAAAATTGCCTAGGATCATACCGAACCTCATATATTAACTTAATAAAACCTTTTATAAAGGAAAAACCTTAAGTTCTGGAACCTAAAAATATACTTTATTACGATTCATAAGAAAACAAGAATAAGACTCCAAGTAAATTCTCCAACATAATATCTTAAAGTAAAGTTCCCATAACAACTACTAAAGCATCTAAGGACTCATCATAACATGGTATTATTATAACTTTGACAAGAGAATCTCCCAAGTGGAGTAGGTAGCTTGAGCGATCACCTTGCCACCTCATAATGCTCACCTGGAACCACACAAGGAAAAACGAGTGAGATAGATGATCTCAATAAGTAAACAATACGACTTATACAGTAACATATATCGTTTACAAGATTTCATGGCTTGTCGTTCAAAATTTATGATTCATAGTTCATGGTTTGCAATTTAACAAGGTTTATAAAAATCAACTTATAACTCATAACACATATATAGTGGAGGCTGCTGTCTTGTCCGCTCGTATAATAATAAAAAAATGAAAGCTACTACCTTGTCCACTCGTAACATAATATAGAGTGAAGGCTACTATCTTGTCCACTTGTAACATAATATAAAGTGAAGGCTGCTATCTTGTCCACTCATAACATAATATAGAGTGAAGGTGGCTACCTTGTCCACACATAACTCATAACATATAAAGTGAAACCTGCTGCCATGTTCACACATAACTCATAACATATAAAATGAAGGCTATTGCCATGTTCACACATAACTCATAATATAATTCAAAACATATAAAGGTAACAGTAACATTAAAGGATACAATCATATGTAACATAATAGCAATAAAAGTTTGGCTTATTTAACAAAAGATGAACAACAGTGTGTTCTTGAAAAATATAAGTTAGGGCAATAATTGCAAAGGCATTATAATTGGATAATCAAAAATGGTTTTGGACCAATTATCCTTTAGCAACCCAAACTTACAAGGAAATCATTAAAATAGAAAAGAACTTGGGTTTCAAGATATTAAAGGTTCATAAAACATGATAGCTTGCACTTGTAACTTGAAACATAATGTTTACTCACACTTGTAACCTGAACACAATGTTTACTCACCTTGTGGTTCCTTCGCTCCTAGTACACATAGCCCTTTTGAACTTTTAAAACTCCTCAAGCTCTAACATAATATTTAATTCAATACTTAGTATTTATTTAATCATGATGTTATCCTATCCTATAACTACCTCATGCACATATAACTTTCACATACACTTAGAGTTGCATATAGAAGTGCACTCATCACTTGCACATCAAATATTGACTTTAAAAGTCTTATACATGTAGCCTTTATAGGCCCATATGAAAATACATTACAATCATTTCAATACCTTTCTAAGTTCAACACAATATCATAACCTTAATATAAATTCACTTTAACAATCATCTTAGTATACTTAACACTTCCATATATGTTAACTTAACAAATAACCTTTCAAGCATCATGCTTATCTCTTATGAACAATTCCTTCAATCAATCTCTTCATAGATTCAAGATCATTAATTCATTATTAACTCATTATTAACTCATTATACAACCTACTTCCATATTATCCAATCACATTCACATATTTATCACAAAATAAGGTTAAGATACCTTAAGTATACCAAATTGCCTCTAGGCTTGTCTAGGGTCATTCCTTTAATCAACATGCAATTTAACCATTTATCATTCATACATACATATCAATAATCAACAAAATACATCACACAAAATTTATAGATATTGGGATAAAAATTCCATTGCAGGCCGAATGCCCCATTAAAGAGAAAACCTGAATTTTCTTACTTACTTTTCGCACTTTTCGTCTATTACAGTAATATGCAGAAATATGGTTTGAACCAAGATTTTTCATGTAAACATAATAAAAATCTTTTTAAAATATAGACATGTAGGATATGGCCTATATATAATTCCATATGCATGAAAATTTTCAACTTTAGATTTCAGGATGAAAAACCATGAGTTTTCTTATTTCCGGTACTTTTCAGTCATTACAGCAATATGTATACATGTGGTTTAAACCATTATTCTTCATTCAATCATAACAAAAATCATTTTAGAACATGAATATATACAAATCGGTAGCCATAGACCAAGCTTATGCATAAAAATTCCAAGTTTAGGGTTTAGATAGAAAATCATGAGTTTTCAAGCTTTTGGCATTTTCCGTTCATTATAGTAATATGTAAACATATTATTTAAATAATTATTTTTCATCCAAACAAAAAATATATCAGTTTATAACTCCATCATTCTCAATTTGGCAGCCATATACACATGAAATCATAAAATTTTCCAACTTTTTAGTTCTAGCACGAAAACCTTGAATTTCCTTGTTTTCTGAAACTTTTAGGTCATTACAGTAATATGCAAGAATATGTTTTAATTCAATATTTTTCCTCTAAACACATCAAAAATCCATTTAGAAAACAATTATATAGAAATTTTCTCCCTTGGTAGTGTTTATGCATGAAAATTTCAATTTTGAGTTGTAGGAATCACCTTTGGAGAAATCGCGTAGAGAGGTTGGTGTTTTTAGTAGAAAAATTGATTTTTCTCTCAAGAAGTCACCTAGCCCAAATTTTATCAATAAAAATTCAGTTCAAAATAATTTTCCCATAATTAGTTTTAAAAAAATTAAATAGCAAATTGAAAGAAAAGGAAAAACTTATGAAACGATCGCAAAATCGCAAAGTTTGAAAGTATTTTGTGAATTTCGGTAGAGAGATTATTTTTGAGAGAATTTTTCTGCCAAAATCATGAAATAACAGAATGGTGGCTGCTGGAATGAAGGGCTAGCTGAATTTTTACATTAAATATTAGGGTTTGGGGTGCAATTTCCAAGTTTACCCTTAATGAGCTAGATTATGAGTGTTTTGGTGTAGTAGACTTTTGGGTATTTAGGCTTTTTAGTTAGTTTTGGGCTAATTATAGGTAATTAAAAATAAAATATTTTTCCTATTATTTTCATTAAAATTCCCTCCAAAATATTTGTTTAAAAATATTTTTAAAAATGCTCATAAAATTATTTTATTTTTAAAAATTGCCTTTTTGCATGAAAATCCATTTTATGTAAAATAAATTATTCTATGCTAATGTACTTCATATAAATCATTTATTTCATAATAACAGTTCATATTAAGTATATTAAAATTAATTTAACATGCCACATACTCATAAATCACGTAACACATTCCTATAAAAGTGCAGACTTAGTCTTAATAATTCTATGTCAAGCAAATTGGTCATGAAAACTCCTAGGGTGGGTGTGGATTATTACATCTTTGCTCTTATTTACATTTAATTTTGATGCTAGTAGTGCTCCTTGTACTCTTAGATAATGTCCTTCTCCCTATCTTTAGATTCTACTCATTCCCATTTCAATTACACATTAATTACTTCCTTCTTATGACATTAGTCTAAATTTAACAAAATTTGTTAACACTTTTATCTTGCTCATTGCAATACTAACTTACTAATATTTAAGTCAAGACACACCATACATATACTTGTTACTAATTTTAACATTTCCCTTTAGTTGTTTTCCAAATGGCCAAATATATTATTTAAGGAAAGATAATTCTTTTCCTCCCAATTTCCCATTTCAACTTCATATTACCCAATTTGAATCAATTTAAATAATTTCTAATATTCAATGGGATTAATTCTACTTTCACCCTCCAATTCCATAAATGAATCCAATTTCATTAAATTTGGGAAAAATTATTTCTATCAACTGAATTTTGAAATTAACATCACAAAGATCATGTTACACCATTCTTAAACTTAATTGCCCCTTCAACTTCATGAATTCAAATTCAATTCTCAAAATCTCTAAATTGTCCATAAACCCTAGAATTTGGAGAAAACCATCAATTTCAAAACCATCAATTTCCCATCCAAACCATAAATTGTTCGTAGATTCATCCAATTAATACTTAAACAATCAATTCCCATCAATTAATTAAAATTGAATCATTTTATTTCATAAAAACCTAATTCGTCCCATTTAGGCCAAATTTGGGAAAAACCTACAATTTATTATCAAATCTCCTAATTAATCATAGAATTATGAAATTGGCATAATAAAGAACCTATATGACCATTCAAATATCAAAAACAAGCATTAGAACTCTAGTTTCCCCCTTCAGCTAAGTTTATGCCTTCAAAATTCTCAAATCTTAAACCAAGTTTCAATAATTCAGTTTAACACTTCTTAACCATTTTTCTCCATTCAAAATAACCTTAGGTATGCTCAAATTAAATTTGGAACACTTCCCCTTTTTATTTCATCAAAGTGACCAAAATCCACATGTGGTGTAGCTTAGTGACTTTCATGCTTTGTTTGCTTATTTTCACATATTAAATCTTAAATTCTCAAACTCAAATCTCATATTTAATCAAAGAACATATAAAATAAAAATTTTCTAATCTTATTCTCTTTTGGTTGATTCATATAGAAGGCGAGATGAAGAAAATTTACCACTAAAATACTAATCTCATACTTAGAACATATAAAGGTAAAGATGAGCATAAACTCTTACCTTGGAAAACCTTGTTTTGAGTTGCTATGGGTGGTGGCTGAATTTTATGAGTATGTTTCCTATTACGATGTTTTTTTGTGATAGCTTTTGCAAAAATGGAGAAAAATGCTCATCTTATTGCTTATATATGGGATATGGATGGTGTTGATTCCATCACTTTATATCAATGGCTATTATTTCATCTAAATAGAGGGCTATGATCTTGTTTCAATGGATGCCATGATCTTATCTAAAGTGTGATGGAAAGGTGTGTGAGTAGCAAAAATTGACTTAGCATAAATGGTTTTGATAAGGTGAAGATGGCTTAGTCAAAAATGGTGTGCACTAGGTCAAAAATGGTGGTTCCAAGTCAAACTTTTTGGCTAGTTCTTCCAATATCAAATTTAATCTTGGTTAACTATTCTTAACTCTAGTAAAGTGTATGTTCACCTATTCATGGGCCTTGTGGGCTAACCATCCAAATGGGCTTGGGCTTTGGAGTCCAAAAGCCCATTAACAAATCCATATATACACATTTCATACTTAGTAGCTCAATAAATTTTCCATTTCTTTACTTTCACTTTTATTGTACATATTTTTACTCTCTAATTTCTCTACATACTTTAGATATTGCTAGATAAATTTTATTCAGTTTATAATGGACATTTACTAGCATTTTAATAGCATTGTTCAAGTAAGTAAATCATGTAGGCTCACTAGGTCAAACTAAGTTTGAGTTCTATTGTACCATTGTAGTTTTGATTAAAATCAACTTCTCATACCACTATTATTATCTCCAATGACTTAAGAGGTGTTTAGGTATTATGTTCATGTCCATTCACTAACACTTTTGATTCACATTTTAAATAAATAATTAATGTAGTCACATTAAATCAAACTTGGTTTAACATTCATTTAATGATAAAAAAGGTTATCAAAATTGATTATATTCTTCATTCATTATCACATTGTTCATTAAAATAAATATCTTATGGCACTACCATTAACTCTAATGGGCTAAGAAAACCTTAGGTATTACATTCTAACCCCCTTTAAAAAAATTCATCCTCGAATTTTCAAAACAGGTACTCCTGATTCATAAAGCAAATGAAAATACATAAGTTGCATGTCATAGTCATTTCTCATACACCTTCATTGTCTCTATGAATTCTCTATCATTTTCTCACTACCTTAATTATTCAAATCTTTCTAATAATTCCATTTTAGTAACAACTCTTATAATATAAGATCCATTATGATATCTATGTTACCTCGATTTCCTAAACCATCAAATATGTAATATCTCTTTTCTCACTTTGCATACTATAAGTCTATTACCTCTTGTCAAACTCATCATTAGCTTAAGAATCTCAGAGTAATATAAATACTTTAGAGTTTCTTAACTTCACAATTTTTTTAGACACTTCACCTTGCAAAATAATATTTAAAGCACTATACATATACCTTATTATTTCATTCTAAATCTCTAGAAGAGCAACTTAAAATGCTATAATCTCATGTTTAGTGGCCATGGTCACTCTTAATACTCATTACAAATTGCAAGTACCAACACTTTAGACAAGCCATCATCATTTCTACTCTTCACTCTCTATTGAAGAGATTTTTTCCATAAATAATCAATCCTTAATCCTTTATGTCTGCAAGGAATTAATCATTTATTTTATCAAACTAAATTTTCAACCCATTCATCTTTTGTTAAAGATTATTCTACAACTTTGATTGCTTTATCATCTTTTGAACACATAATAAATATACAGTAAGTGCATACTTATTTATAAATGAGAAATATAATAAATTTCGCCTTAAATCATTCATTAACTTATATATCCTATCTCCACATACCAATTTTACAATTTTAAATAGAATTTTTATAGTTCTATAAAATCTCAAATCAACATATATATTCTTAGATTCTTTATTATTACTAATTGTCCCAACTATTTCCACGTTTAATATTCCTATCATTTTCATACTTGCTCTTATACATACCTACATATGCACATATATAGTCAAATATATAGTTATTTTCTTGTACACACAGTTCATCTTTGTCATTCTCGCATTTACGAGTATTTCCTTTACTTAAAATTTAAATACCTAGTTCTTTTCATTTTTTCCATAATTTTCATTAATTGCAATTTCCTGTCCTTTGAGTCTTATATCTTGCTTATGGCTTTCAGTTTCACTTGGAATAATCTAACAATATTTGTGCTTCATCTTCCCTTAATCATAATCCTTTGTTGGGCAGTTATTTCCAATTTCTTAATAATAAGTCTCATTGCATATTATCATATGGAAAGGACCACCTATTGACTTCTTATTTAAGATATCAATCACCACATCAATTCTATTAATGCAATAATATATTTACTACAAAACTTTGAGTAATCCTATTCCATCTTGTACTATACTTTTTTTTTTTTGTTTTACTTTACTTGGAAAAATTTTTCATTATAAGTCTCATGTATTTGCACTACTATTCTAGTCTAACTCCCTTTCAATTCCTCATTTGCTATACTTTGACTTTCCCTTTTTTCTCTTCCTAAAGAAGATTCATTTATTCTTTAATGAAGGCCTTCCTATTGATGTCACATCCCATTTTTAGAGATATGACAGTACTAGAACATTAGGAGATATAAGGTCATGTACACCCATAGAACCCACTTATACTTATACAAATACTGCCTAGGATTGTACCAAAACCTCTTACATTAACTTAAATAAACCATTTTTTTAAGAAAACCTTAAGTTACGGAAACATAGTTAAAATATACTTTAAACAAAATCCATAAGGAAATAATATTTAGAATCCAATTAAAACCTCAAAACATAATATTTCAAAATAGACATCCAAAAATAAATATTCCCAAAGCATCTAAGGATAACTCTTCATAACATATTAAACTAATTATCTTGGACAAGGAATTCCCCAAGCAAAGTAGGATGCTTGAGTCATCACCTGGAACCACACAAAGAAAAAGTGGTGAAATAGATGATCTCAATGAGTAAACAATATGGCAAATACGATAACATATATCCCTTTTTGAAAAAGGAAACCCATAGCTTATAACACATAGTTCATGTTTTACAATTCATAAATCAAAGTTTGCAATTTAACAAGGTTTGCAGAAAATCACATGCACTTATTACTTATGAGTGAAGACTCTTGCTCAATTCACTCTTGAGTGAAAGACACTGCTCAATTTACTCAAATTTACATAAGTAAGTGGGGACTCTTGCTTAATTCACTCGTGAGTGAAGACACTGCTCAATTCACTCGAATTTACATAAGTGAGTGAAGACTCTTACTCAATTCACTCATATTTATGGTAATCACTTATAACAATAGCACTTAAGAAAGCAATAACATGTATCACAATAGCAATAGCAGTTTAGTTTATTGATCAAAAGATAAATAACAGTGTGGTTCCAGAAAGAAAGTAAGGTAAGGCAACAAATCACAAAGATACTATATTGTCATTGAATAATCAAAATAGATTTGGACCAAATGTCCTTTGGCAACCCAAGCTTACAAAGAAATCATTTAGTCATAATTAAAAATAGAAAAGAACTTGGGTTTCAAGATATTAAAGGTTCACATAACATGATAACTTGTACTTGTAACTTGAACATAATGTTTACTCACCTTGTGGTTCCTTCACTTCTAGTACACGTAGCCCTTTTGAACCTCTAAAACTTTTCAATCTCAAATATAATATTTAATTTAATACTTAGTATTTATTTAATCATGATGCTATCCTATCCCATAACTACCCCATGCACATATAACATTCACATAGACTTAGAATTACACATATAAGTGCACTTCATTACTTGTACATAACATGTTGACTTTTAAAGTCTTGTACACTTAGCCTTTATAGGCCCATATGGAAACACATTATAACTCATGTCAATACCTTTCTAAGGTCAACATAATATTATTATCATTATCTTAATATCAATTCACTTTAATAATCATCTTAGTACATTTAACACTTCCATATATGTCAACTTAAAAAATAACCTTTCAAGTGCCATGCTTATCTCTTATGATCAATTCATTCAATCAATCTCTTCATCAATTTAAGATCATTAATTCATTTTCAAGTCATCATACAATCTACTTTCATATTATCCAATCACATTCACATATTAATCACAATGTAAGGTTAAGATACCTTAAATATACCAAATTGCCTCCAGCCTTATCTAGAGTCATTCCTTCAACCAACATGCAATTTAACCATTTATCATTCATTCATACATGTTAATAATCATTAAATACACTACAAAAAATTTATAGACACTGAGATAAAAATCCCAACAATGGTTGAATACTCCACTAAGGAGGAAATATGACTTTTCGCATTTTTCGTCTATTACAATAATATGTAGAAACATGGTTTGAACCAAGATTTTTCATGTAATCAAAACAAAAATTATTTTAGAACATAAAAATGTAGGAATTGGCACATATATAAATCCATAAGCATGAAAATTTTCAAACTTTAGGTGTTTTGGTGAAAACCATAAACCTTTCTTGTTTTCGATATTTTCCGGTCATTACCATAATATATAAACAAGTGTTTTAAACCATTATTTTTCATTCAATCATAACAAATATCAGTTATGAACATCAATATGTACAAATCAGTAGCTATTGACATGTCTCATGCATGAAAATTCTAAGTTTAGGGTTTTAGAGTGAAAATCATGAGTTTTCTGGCTTTCTGCGCTTTTCGTTCATTACAAAAATATGTAAACACCTGATTTAAATCATTATTTTTCATCCAAACAAAACAAATATCAGTTTAGAATTCCATCATACACAAATTGGCAGCCACATACATATATAATCATAGAATTTTCCAATTTTCAAGTTCTAGGATGAAAACCTTGAATTTCCTTGTTTTCTGAAACTTTTTGGTCATTATAGAAATATGCAGAAGTATTATTTAATTCAATATTTTTCATCTAAACACATTAAAAATCAGTTTATAATAGAAGCATGTAAAAATTGCCCCCCCTTCATAATGTTTATGCATAAAAATTTCAATTTTGATTTGTAGGATTCATCTTTGGAAAAATTATGTAGAGAGGTTGATGATTTCGATAGAGAAATTAATTTCTCTTTCAAGAATTCACCCAAATTGAATTAAATCAATAGAAATTAGTAAATATTCAGTTCAAAATAATTTTCTCATAATTTATTTCATAGAAATCATATAGGAAATCGAAAGAGAAGGAAAACTTATGATTACGGTCAAGAAATTGCAAAGTTTAAAGTGTTTTTGAGAATTTCAGTAGAGAGAATTATTTTGAAATAATTTTTCTATCAAAATACTAAAAAACAGAATGGTGACTACTGGAAATCAGGGGCAGGCCAAAATTCTCATTCTATATGTAGGGTTTTGGGCAATTTCCAAGATTACCCTTAATGAGCTAGGTTAGGAGTGTTTTAGTGTAATGGGCTTTTAGGTATTTGGGCTTTTTAAATAATTTTGGGATGATTACAGGTAATTAAAAATAAAATATTTTTCTTATTATTTTCATTAAAATTCCCCCCAAAATATTTATTCAATATTTTAAAAATGCTCATAAAAATTATTTTATGCCTAAAAATCGCCTTTTTGCATAAAAATTCATTTTTTGTAAAATAAATTATTTTATGCTAATGCACTTCATATAAATCACTTATTTCACCATAATAATTCATATTATACATATTAGAATTAATTTAATATGTCACATACTCATTAATCACATAACTCATAAATTTCCATAAAAAGCGTATACTTGGTCTTAATAGTTTTATGTTCAAGTAATTAGTCATTAAAACTCCTAGGATGGGTGTGGGTTGTTACAATTGAGCTCAATAAAGCACATACATTCTTTTAAATTTTCAAGTTCTCTTTATAATACAACCAATCAAACTTAATCATTGTACACGTTATGTACGTCAATTTTTTTTATTGACTTTTATATTTATACATTTCCTTACTTCGATTATTTTATTATCATTTTATTAATCACCTTTCTTTCTAATTCCTGACTTATATCTCAATAAGTATAATAGAGAATTACAATTTTCCCTAGTCAATGTCATCACTTGTATATTCTATCGTGGTTATCCTAATCTTTATTTCTACTACTCAATTTATAGTCCATTTATGATTCATGAAAATTTATAAAACTTAAATTATATTCCCTTTCTCCCTTTCATTCTTCATCTTTCAAAAATTTTGGGCATCCTAATTATTAGAGTCATGTCAACTTTTCTTTTCCGATATCCATATTCTTATTTCAACTAATCCTTTTTCTTCTTACTTTATTACTTCAAGCCTTTGTTTGAACTATGGTTATGGTGACTTTGAAATATTTTTCATCTTTTGTATTTGAGTATGTTAGTTTCTGTATGAACTTATCCTCTTTATTTCAAGGAATGATCTCTAAGGAATTAATACCATCAACTTTGTCACTGGTTGAGTGGCATTAAAAGGTACCTATCAAAGCACTTATGAGAGAGACTATGCCATTGCCTTTGTAAGTCTTTAAATGAAAAGCCATGCTTCATTAGTAATTTCCTCAAATTGAGTTCCTCATACGACATATCTCTTTATGCCCTTCACATCAATTCACTTATTCCTTAACAATTTCATATTCTCTTTTCCTTAGGTTTAATTCATTTGGAACATGCACTAACCTCAATAAAATTCCATCAATACTATTTCCCCATACTCATACGTCTTTCATACTCTTTAACTTATATATCACTCTTACACATTTGCACTTCTTATTCTTATTCAACATTAAAAATATCATTTTAACTAATCAATTATATTACATGGAGTAAATAATCTATTAGGACTAGTCCCAATTACAACACCTTATTAGCTAATTTTTCTTTCTATATTCAAATATTCATCATATTTGAGCTAACTTTTCTCTATCATTCATTTGTCTCTATAATTTTTGCCTACTTAACTTTATATGATCATATCCTTATTAATAAAGTCCTTTATCCAAATTATTTCATTCCTTACGTTACATTCTTTTTAACCCTTATAATCTCCTTTGTCCTATGAATTTTTTGTGTTTTCCACCATAAAACTTAATCCATTTCACACTTACTTCATTTAGTTAGTTTCAAAGTTTACCATTTCTTATGGCATCTATTTTAACTTTTCCAATTCTATCTCATCATCAATTCAATTTCTTCATAAAATACTTCTCTTGAGTGGGGTTTGTCTAATCAATTAGCTTCATAAATTCCTTTTATGTCATAATTTTTTTCCTTTGATTCTTTTAATTCTATAATTCATTATTTTCCATATTTCCTCGTATATTTTGTCTTAGCATTCACTATTTCACCTTTCCATATAACACTTACTTTACTTGACCATATTCAAAAAAAGAAATTAAACTAATATATAATTCTCTAATTTCAAATCCATCTTATTTTACAAGTATTTATTCCATTATCAACTCAGTCTCAATATGAGGTATTTTGTCCAGAATCAATCCATTCAATTACACTTATTTGTTTTAGTTTACACTAATTATTTTTAAGTCAAACCTTCCTTCACTCCTTACTTTCTTTTTAAAAACTATTCCTTAATCATATACACCTTATGTAATTGACAATTCCATGCACCTATCTTTGGATTGATCCAGAACCAAATCACCTTAGATATTATCCTCTTTTGTCCTTCATTGACCTCATGATTTTGTTCCCTTAGTGGGTTTGAGAACTTCCCAGGAGGTCAACCATCCTTAAATTTTTCCCTAAATACAGCACATTTGGCTTTTGGATTTCTCAAACTTTCCAGTTACCCATACAAAAAAATGCCTTCCTAATAGGTCACATTAACATATGTGCTATTGATCGCTTCCTTCTTCAGGTACAAAGTGATCCTCTTTTAGACCATAAACCAATATTTTTCCTTTGACTATACTTCATATTTACATAAATAATAGAGAAATCCTTGCCTTTCTTGTTGTTATAGTATATAAGGTAGCATCTAAGCCATAAATTAAAAATATCATTCATTTAGTTCTTATTGAATGCTTTTATATATAAAGTGTAATTGATTTGTTTCATTGTCATACTGATCATTACTAAATATCATTTCTCTTCTCATAGCATTAATCATAAATATCATTTAACAATTCCATATAATTCACATATCAAACCATTGTCACATGTAAGCATTTCATATAGCATAACATTATACATATCAATCACTGATCTAAGTTAGATCAAAACACAGTCAACTTCTCTTTCTAATCTTGGCAAATCAATTTAGAGTTATTTGACATGTTTACTAGATATTTATTCCATAGATATATTTATTAAGAAATCATAAATTCAAAAAATTCAAAAGTTGCATAAGTCATTAAAGGCATTCTTAAATCACGGGCACTATATAAGATTCACGACCGTGATCTATTTCATGACCATGACTTTGTGGTCATGACTAAGAAAAATTTAAAGGACAAAATATCAAATTAAACCTTGAGACACAGTGTGTTTTGCAACCTTAGTCATGATAGCAACCTAACGCATGATAAGGAATCACGACCATGATAAAAGGGTTTTGTCACGACCTAAATTTCTAGATCGTGACTGTCCTAGAGTTTAGGGAGACTTAAGGTCACCTAAACCTGTAGAACACTGTTAATCTTATTAATATCTTATGTACATCCCATTTTGTAATCTTTCCCAAGATCAGAACCATATACTGTCACATCCCAACTTTGGAGACATGACGGTCCTAGAACATAGGGAGACATAAGGTCACCCACGTCTGTAGAACCCACTTATACTTATACAAATACTGCCTAGGATCGTACCAAAAAAACCTCTTACATTAACTTAAATAAACCCTTTTTTTTTCTTTTTTCTTTGAAAACCTTAAGTTGCGGAAGCATAATTAAAATATACTTTAAACATAATCTATAAGGAAATAATATTTAGAATTCAATTAAAACCTTGAAGGATAACATTTCAAAATAACCATCAAAAAATGAATATTCCTGGAGCATCTAAGGATAACTCTTCATGACATATTAAACTAATTTTCTTGAACAAGGAATTCCCCAAGCGAAGTAGGATGCTTGAGCCATCACCTTGCCTCCTCATAATGCTCACCTAGAACCACACAAGGAAAAAGAGTGAGATAGATGATCTCAATGAATAAGTATATCTCTTAGAAAGGGCTCATGGCTCATAACTTATAGTTCATGATTCATAGTTTATAGTTTAGAAAGGTTTGCAGAAATCACACTTATAACACATAGAGTGAAGGCTACTGCCATAATCACTCGAACACATAGAGTGAAGGCTATTGCCATAATCACTCGAACACATAACACATAGAGTGAAGGCTATTGCCATAATCACTCAAACATATAGCCGATAATTACTCGCATCGGTACAAGGATCACATAGCCGATGATTACTTGCATCGGTATGAGAAGCACATAGTCAATGATTACTCGCATCAGTACGAGGATCACATAACTGATGATTACTCGCATCAGTACGAAGAGCAAATAGCCGATGATTACTCACATCGGTATGAGGATTTCTGCATAAAAAAAGGTTAAAGGTACCATAGCAAGAGCTAATGGTAATCATATATAACAACAACATTTAAGCCATTAATAACATGTATCCCAATAGCAATTGCAGTTTATTGGTTTGAACAAAAGATATAAGAATAGTGTAGTTCTAGAAAGAATATAAGTTAGGGCAATAATCACAAAGGAATTATCATTGGATAAGCAAAAGTGGTTTGGACCAATTGTCCTTTGGCAACCCAAGCTTAACAAGGAAATCATAGAAATTCATTTTAGAATGGGATGGACTTAGGTTTCAAGAATGTCAAAGGTTCACATAACATGATATCATATATTTGTAACAAAACATATTGTTACTCATGCTTGTAGCATGAATACAGTGTTTACTCACACTAGAAGCAGGAATATAGAGTTTACTAACACTTGTAGAATGAATATGATGTTTACTCACACTTGTAACATGAACATAGTGTTTATTCACCTTGGGGTTCCTTTGCTCCTAGTATACATAGTCCCTTTGCACTTCTAAAGCTCCTTAAACTCTAACATAATATTTAGTTTAATACTTAGTATTTATTAACTCATGATGCTCCTATCCCATAACTACCCATGCACATATAGCATACACATACACTTAGAGTTCACATATAGGTGTACTCATCATTTGCACATAATACGTTGACTTTAAAAGTCTTGCATACTTAGGCCTTATAGGCTCACATGAGAACACATTACAATCATATCAATACCTTTCTAAGGTCATCACAATATTATTACCTCAATATCATCTCACTTTAACAATTATCTTAATTCACATTACACTTCCATACATGTCAACTTAACAATTAACCTTTCAAGTGTCATGATTAACTCTTATGATCCTTTTTATACAATTGTCACTTCATCAACTCAAAACCATGTAATTATTATCAAGTTATCATAACATCTAGTTCTATATTTCCCAATCATATTTGCATTCTAATCACAATATAAGGTTAAGATACCTTAAGTATACCTTAAGTATACCAAAATGCCTTTAAGCTATAATAGGGTCATACCTTCAACTAACATGCAATTTTATCATTTATTATTCATACATACATGTTAATAATCATCAAAACATATCACATAAAAATTATAAAAATTGGGACAAAAATATTGAAGTAGGCCGAATGTATCACCAAAGGAAAAATTAAATTTTTTTTCTTTTCGCACTTTTCGTCTATTTCAGAAATATGTAAAAACATGGTTTGAACCAAGATTTTTCATGTAAATACAACAAAAATCATTTTAGAATTTTAATTCACCTTAATCGGCCACTCATAGTATTGCTTATGTATGAAAATTCAACTTTTGGGTTATAGGGTACAAAACCATGAGTTTTCTTGTTTTTGGTATTTTTCGGTCATTTCAGAAATATGTAAACAGGTTGTTTAAACTGTTATTTTTCATTCAATCATAGAAAATATTAGTTTGGAACATATCCATACATTATTCGGCAGCCATAGATAGTAATTATGCAAATTCTAAGTTTCAAGACTTAGGTGAAAAATCATGAGTTTTCGCGCTTTCCGCGCTTTTTGTTCATTACAGCAATATACAGACATATTATTCAAATCATTATTTTTCATCTAAACAAAACAAATATCATATTATAATGCTTTATCACACAAATTGGCAGCCACATATTAATTTAGTAATAGAATTTTCTAACTTCTAAGTTCTAGCACAAAAACCTTGAATTTTTTTGTTTTCTGAAACTTTTCAGTCATCGCGGAAATATAATTTAATCAATATTTTTCATCAAAAAAAGTCAAAAATCAGTTTAGAAACCATTGATGCACAAATCGCCCCCCTCTAGTGATGTTTATGAATAAAAATTGTGATTTTAAGTTATAGAATTCACCTTTGGAGAAATCTTGCGGAAAGATTTGTGTTTTCGGTAGAAATTAGATTTTCTCTCCCAAAAACTCACCCAAATAGAATTAAATCTGTAAAAATCAGTAATCAACCTGTTCAAAATAATTTTCCCATAATTATTTCATAGAAATCAGTTTAGAAATTGAAAGAGAAAAAAAAATTTATGATTACATTCAAGAAATCGCGAAACTGAAAGGTGTTTTCTTAATTTCAGTTGAGAGGTTATTTTTTAGAGAATTTTTCTGTAAAGATATAGAAAAATGGAGTGATGGCTGCTGGAATAAGAGTAATGGCCAAAATTTTTATTATATATTAGGGTTTGGGGTGCAATTTCCAAGTTTGCCCTTAATGAGCTAGGTTAGGAGTGTTTTAGTATAGTAGGCTTTTGGGTATTTGGGCTTTTTATTTAATTTAGGGGATGATTATGGGTAATTAGACATAAAATTATTTTTCTTATTATTTTCATTAAAATTTCCCCAAAATAATTATTTAAAAATACTCATAAAATTATTTTATGCTTAAAAATTGCTTTTTTACATGAAAATTCATTTTATGAAAAATAAATTATTTCATGCTAATGCATTTTATTCAAATCATTTATTTCACAATAATAATTTATATTAGGCATATTAAAATTAATTTAACATGTCCCAAACTCATAAATCACGTCACACATGAATTTTTATATAGTCACAATAAGCCTAAATTCAAATAATTTGTCACTAAAACTTCTAGGGTAGATGTGGGTTGTTACATATATGCTTTCTACCATTTCTCATTATCGTTTCAATTATTCATTGATAACCATAATATTCTAGTGCCATCTCATAATCATAATTGGAACATCATTATAAGTAACAACTAATGTTATCCATACATTCTTACTTACTAGTACAATTACATACACATAACAAGTATCATTAGTTGTTTACAACAGTCTTTAAAATGACATACTTTAACACTATGCCTTGGGATATCGTAGACCTTTAGATTGTTTATCACCAAAATGGTACAGCAAGACCAAATAACACTTTAACAAGTCCCAAGCAAGAAGTGTAGCCTAGAGTTACCTTGTTAATGGGACACCTCAACCTGGAAAATCATAAGCAACTACGTGATGAGACTAGTTCATTAAGTAGATAATAATATAATTTAACACAAAGACATCATAAATAAATCATTGCTTGGAATTTGTCAAGATAGCAAGGGTGATGATAATTAAAGTTGATCATTTTGAAATCTTGAATGCATTTTAGCATAAATAATAATGTTTTAGAAGCGAAGAGCTTCACACACATAAATGTTAAAGAGTGGCGGCCTAAGCCTCGCTTATTTACATATATCACATGTCACATCCCAACTTCTAAGACATGATGGTCCTAGAACATAGGGAGACATAAGGTCATCCATGCCCGTAGAACCTACTTATACTTATACAATCGTGCCTATGATCATACCAAACCTTATACAATAACTCATTTTAATACATTTATATGAAAACCTTTAGTTGCAAAAGATGACAATTAGATACTTCACATACAATCCATAAGAAATTAATATTCATAATCTAGTGGAAACCTTAATAAATAATATCTCAAAATAAACATCAAAAATAAATATTCTTGGAGCATCTAATGACAACCCTTCTTAGCATAGTATTATTAAAGACTTGGACAAGGAATTTCCCAAGCGAGGTAGGGTGCTTGAGCCATCACCTTGCCTTCTCTTACTGCTCACCTAGAACCACACAAGGAAGAAGGGGTGAAATAGATGATCTCAATGAGTAAACAATAGGGCTTATACAATAACACATAGCCCTTAGAAAGGGCTCATAGCTCATAAATTATAGTTTATGATTCATAGTTTGCAATAAATCATACTTATAACACATAACACATAGAGTGAAGGTTGTTGCCATAATCACTCGAACACATAGAGTGAAGGTTATTGCCATTATCACTCGAACACATAGCCGATGATTACTCGCATTAGTATGAGAATCACATAGCTGATGATTACTCACTTCGATATAAGGATCACACAGTCGATGATTACTCCGATCAGTACGAGGATTTCTGCATGAAAAGGGTTATGGGTACCATAGCTACAGCTAATGGTAATCACTTAAAACAATAACACTTAATAAAAGCAATAGCATATAGTATATTGGCAATAGCAATTCAACTTATTAAACAAGAGATAAAGAATAGTGTGGTTCTAGAAAGAAAATAAGGTAAGGCAACAATTATGAAGGATCTTTCATATCATTGAACAAACAATAATGGCTTTGGACCAATTGTCCTTTGGAAACCCAAGTTTGACAAAGAAATCATATAATTAAATTTAAAAATGAAGTGAACTTGGGTTTTAAAAATTCTGAAAGCTTCCCATAATGTAATCTTGATATCTTGTACTTGTAACAATAGCATAATGTTTACACTTGTAGCATGAACACAGTGTTTACTCACACTTGTAGCATGAACATAGTATTTACTCACCTTGCGGTTCCTTTGCTCCTAGTACACGTAGCCCTGTTGAACCTCTAAAACTCCTTAAGCTCTAACATAATATTTAATTTAATACTTAGTATTTATTTAACCATGATGCTATCCTATGCCATAACTACCCCATGCACACATAACATTCACATACACTTAGAGTTGCACATAGAAGTGCACTCATCACTTGCACACATCATGTTAACTTTTAAAGTCTTGCACACTTAGCCTTTATAGGCCCACATGAAAACACATTACAAGCCATACCAAAACTTTTCTAAAGTTAAACACAATATATCATGATCAATAATATTCAACTTAGTATACTTTACACTTTCATACATGTCAACTTAACAAGTAGACTTTCAAGGATCATACTTAGCTCTTATAGCCAATTCATTCAATCAATCTCTTCATCAGTTCAAGATCATCAATTCATTATTAACTCATCATAAAAATAGTTCCATATTACCTAATCACATTCACATTCTAATCACAACATAAGGGTAAGATACCATGAGTATACCAAATTGCCTCTAGCCTTGTCTAGGGTCATTCCTTCAACTAATATGTGATTTAACCATTTATTATTCATTCATACATGTCAATAATCATTACAATACACTATATAAAATATAGATATTGGGATAAAAATCCCAACAATGGCCGAATGCACTAACAAAAGAAAACCTAAATTTTTCTTACTCTCACTTTCCGTCTATTACAGTAATATGCAAAAATATGGTTTGAACCAAGATTTTTTATGTAAACATAACAAAAATATTTTTAGAATATATACATGAAGGATTTAGCCCATATATGATTCCATATGCATTAAAATTTCCAACTTTAGATTTCAGGATGAAAAACCATGAGTTTTTTTTGTTTTCGATACTTTTCGGTCATTACAGCAATATGTATACATGTGGTTTAAACCATTATTCTTCATTCAATCATAACAAAAATCATTACAGAACATGAATATATACAAATCGGCAGCCATAGACCAAGCTTATGCATAAAAATTCCAAGTTTAGGGTTTAGATAGAAAATCATGAGTTTTCAAACTTTACACACTTTCCGTTCATTATAGTAATATGTAAACACATTATTTAAATCATTATTTTTCATCCAAACAAAACCAATATCAGTTTAGAACTCCATCATACTCAATTCAGCAGCCATATATACATGAAATCATAAAATTTTCAAACTTTTAAGTTCTAGCATGGAAACCTTGAATTTCCTTGTTTTCTGAAACTTTTTCGTCATTACTGTAATATGCAGAAATATATTTTAATTCAATATTTTTCATCTAAACACATCAAAATCCATTTAGAAAACAATTATATAGAAATTTCCCCCTGGTAGTGTTTATGCATGAAAATTTCAATTTTGAGTTGTAGGAATTACCTTTGGAGAAATCGCATACAGAGGTTGATGCTTTTGGTAGAAAAAATTAATTTTTTTCTCAAGAAATCACCTAGCCTGAATTTTATCAATATAAAATCAGTAAATATTTAGTTTAAAATAATTTTTCCATGATTAGTTTCACAAAAATCAAATAGCAAATTGAAAGGAGAGGAAAAACTTACGAAACGGTTGCAAAATCGCAAAGTTTGAAGGTATTTTGTGATTTTCAGTAGAGAGATTATTTTTTGAGAGAATTTTTCTGCCAAAATCATAAAATAATAGAATGGTGGCTGCTGGAATGAAGGGCTGGCTAAATTTTGCATTAATATATGTAGGATTTTTGGCAATTTCCAATATTACCCTTAATGAGCTAGGTTAAGAGGGTTTTAGTGTAGTAGGCTTTTAGGTATTTGGGCTTTTTATTTTAATTTAGGGCTGATCATAGGTAATTAAAAATAAAATATTTTTCTTATTATTTTTATTAAAATTTCTTCTAAAATATTTATTTAAGAATATGCATAAAATTATTTTGTGCTTAAAAATTGTCTTTTTATATGAAAATTCATTTTATGCACAATAAATTATTTTATGCTAATGCACTTCATATAAATCATTTATTTCATATTAGGCATATTAAGATTAATTTAACATGCCCTAAACCCATAAATCACATCACACATGAATTTTCACAAAATCACATACGCTGTCACAACAACTCTAAATTCAAGCACTTTGTCACGAAAACTCCTAGGGTAGATGTGGATTATTACATCACATTACACAAGATTGATCAGGCCTTGCAGTTAGGTATTCCCCCTTAATAGAGGTTGGGTACTCTCACCCTACCCACGGGCTTATACCAAGTGCACAAGGTCTGATGTTTTTCCTCACATCGGAGAGAATTTCTGCTTAGTCATGGGTATTCATAATAGGCATATTCAAGGTCCACAATGGGAATTCTTTAGATAGTATGTTGACATATTAACCAGTCTTATTATTGAACAAACATTGAACCTAAGCAAAAGGTCCATCATGGTTTATATCACACAAGGGAGATGTGGGTTCTCAAGGGATTTATCAACTAATAAGCAATCATATAAATGCATCAAATGTCATTTCGGGTATACATTAAGAAATGGTGATTCAACAATGTTTGCAAGGAAAAAGGCTCGATTACATTATATTACTAAGTACTCACCTCAACTCATTTGCTCTTATTAATTAGTTCAAGGTCCTTCTCGGTCTTGAGCAATTTCCTTGCCTTTGCTTTGAAGTTCTACACCCATAATATGTCAATGACACATTAATTAGTAACTAATGGTGTTACTAATTGTACTTTTCACTTGTTCTACTATTTCCAATTACAATAGGGGTATACCAATTATGTCATACATGTGCTTATACTTTATTATTACTTCTAAACATCTTCAAGTCGAATTCCTCATTCAATTTCATGATTTCAAGTCCATATTTTCAAATTTTGAAATTGTTCCAAAAACCCTAGAATTTGAGGAAAACTACCAATTTCACCTTCAAATCTCAAATTAGCTAAAGATTCATCAAATTAATGCCTAGGCAATTAATTCTCATCAAATAATTTGAGTAAATCTACTCTTATTCATATAAACCCTAACTTATCCCATTTATATCAAGTTTAGGGAAAATCTCTAATTCCTCATCAAATCTTTGAATTAGTTAAAGAAATGCAAGATTAGCATATCATATGACATATATGATCACTTAATTGTCACTATCCAATGTTAAAATATCAAGTTCCTTCTTTGACTATGTTCATGCCTCTAAGATTTCTAAGTTTTAAACCATGTCCTCAAAAGTCATTCTAGCACTTCTAATCCACTTTTCTCTATCTAAATTAGCCATAGGTACATTTAATTAGAAAATAGGGTCTTTTTATCTATCATGGCTGAATTTCCTTTTATGGTGTAGAAGAAATATTCAAGCACCTAAAACACTAAAATTAACCTTGAAGTGTAAAAAGAATAGACAAATGTAATTTCTTACCTTAGTTAGCTCTAATCCACCAAGTTGTTTTTGTTGCAAGTGGGTAGTGAGAATTTGTTTCTTTAGTATAGGATTTTGGTGTAGAGAGAAGTAAAAGGATGACTTCCTAACACATTCTTGCTTATATATGTAGTAGGTTGGATGGTGAGGATTCATCAAGCTTTATCTAATGGTTAGGATTTGATCTTAATGAATGGCTAAGATTGTAGCTAGTTAGATGGCTAGGATTTTCTCTACAAAGATGATGATCATTATGGAGCATTGGTGTGCTCAAAGTGAACATAGACCCATACATAAGAAAAGTGAGAGTTTAATTTGATTTTTTATTTTGACTTAGTCAATATGTACGGCTACTTAGTTAAGATCCTATGACTCATTATTCTACAACATATATTTCAGTGTCTTGGGCCAAATATTTAAGTTCATGTCATTTGGTGTTCCATACTTCTTAGTACTAATGGGCAGGCCTTTTATATTGGATATGGGCCTTTGCTATTCTAAGACTCATTAACAAGCCTATAAGCCCATTAACAAACCTAGAATTTCCTTATAACATTTCTTTCTTTCCTTTCACTATAACCCTTAAATTTATGTTCCTTAACTTCTTTATATATGGCACTAGTTATCATAAGAACTCTATTTAATTCATCAAACATAGTTAGTCATGATAAAGTCATGAATTATGTAAACATTCCCGATGACCCATGTAATAACCCACATCTACCCTAGGAGTTTTCGTGATAAATTGCTTAAATTTAGAGTTATTGTGACAAATATGTGATTTTATGAAAATTCATACGTGAGGTGATTTATGAGTATGTGGCATGATAAATTAATTTTAATGTGCCTAATATGAATTATTATGGTAAAATAAATGATTTATATGAAGTGCATAAGTATAAAATAATTTATTGTGCATAAAATGAATTTTCATGCAAAAAGGCAACTTTTAAGCATAAAATAATTTTATGAGTAATTTTAAAATATTTTTAAATAAATGTTTTGGGGAAAATTTTAATGAAAATAATAAGAAAAATATTTTTATTTTTAATTGCCTATAATCAGCTGCAAAATTAATTCAAAAGCCCAAATACCCAAAGGTCCACTATATCAAAACACTCTTAACCTAGCTCATTAAGGGTAATCTTGGAAATTGCCCAAAACCCTACATATATTAAAGAAAAATTCAGTCAGCCCTTCATTCCAGCAGCCACCATTCTGTTATTTCATTATTTTGGTAGACAAGTTCTCTCAAAAATAATCTCTCAACCGAAATTCATAAAATACGTTCAAACTTTGCAATTTCGCGACTGTTTCGTAAGTTTTTCCTTTCTTTTCAATTTGCTATTTGATTTTTATGAAACCAGTCATGGGAAAATTATTTTGAACTGAATATTTGCTGATTTTTATTGATTAAATTTGGCCTATGTGAATTCTTGAGAGAGAAATCAATTTTTCTACCAAAAACACTAACCTCTCTACACAATTTCTCCAAAGGTGAATCCTACAACTCAAAATTGAAATTTTCATACATAAACACTACTAGGGGGCAATTCCTACATATTTGTTTTCTAATTGGATTTTTGATGTGTTTAGATGAAAAATATTAAATTAAAACATATTTCTGCATATTACTATAATCACTGAAAAGTTTTAAAAAACAAGAAAATTCAAGGTTTTTATCCTATAACTTGAAAGTTGGAAAATTTCATGGTTTAATATTGATATGGTTGCTGATTTCTATATGGTGGAATTCTAAATTGATATTTGTTATGTTCAAAAGGGAAATAATGTTTTAAATCATGTGTTTATATATTACTGTAATGAACAAAAAGCGCAGAAAGCTAGAAAACTCATTATTTTCACTCTAAACCCTAAATTTGGAATTTTCATGCATGAGAATCGTCCGTGGGTGACTGATTGGTGTGTATTAGTATTCTAAACTGATATTTTCTATGATTGAATAAAAAATAATGGTTTAAATCACATGTTTACATGTTGCTATAATGACTAGAAAGTACCAGAAACAAGCAAACTCCTGGTTTTTCATCCTAAAACCTAAAGTTGGAAATTTTCATGCATATAGATTTATATATGTGTTGATTCCTACATGTTTGTTTTTAAAATAATTTTGTTTTGATTACATGAAAAGTCTTGGTTCAAACCATGTTTCTACATACTATTATAATAGACGGAAAGTGCGAAAAGTAAGAAAATTCAGATTTTCTCTTTAATAGAGTATTTGACCATCGTTGGGATTCTTATCCCAAAGTCAATAATTTTTATATAGTGTATTTTAATGATTATTGACATGTATGAATGAATGATAAATGATTAAATTGCATGTTGTTTGAAGGAATGACTTTAGATAAGGCTAGAGGCCATTTGGTATACTTAAGGTATCTTAACCATATGTTGTGATTAGAATGTGAACATGACTGAGTAATATGGAAATAGGTTTTATGATGAACTAATAATGAATTAATGATCTCAAATTGATGATGGGATTGCTTGAATGAATTGGATATAAGAGATAGGCATGGCACTTGAAAGACTATTGATAAGTTGACATGTATGGAAGTGTTAAGTGTACTAAGATGATTGTCAAAGGGAATTGATATTAAGATTATGACATTGTGTTTGACTTGAGAAAAGTTTTGGTATGAATTATAATGTGTTTTCATATGAGCCTATGAAGGCTAAATGGGCAAGACTTTTAAAGTCAACATGCTTTGTACAAGTGATGAGTGCACTTTCAAGTGCAACTCAAAGTGTATATGAATGTTATGTGTGCATGTGGTAGTTATGGGATAGGATAGCATGATGATTAAATAAATACTAAGTATTGAATTAAATATTATGTTAGAGCTTGATGAGTTTTAGAGGTTTAAAAAGGCTACGTGTACTAGGAGCAAATAAACCACAAGGTAAGTAAATATTATATTCATGTTATAAGTACAAGTGGTTTTGTTATGGGAATCTTTGAGACTCTTGAAACCCAAGTCTTTTTCTACTTTCAATTATGATTATGTGATTTCTTTATTAAGCTTGGGTTGTCAATGGACAATTGGTCTAAAGCCATTATTGTTTGTTCAATGATATGAAAGATCCCTTTGTAATTGCTGCCTTACCTTGTTTTCTTTCTAGCACCACATATTATTTTATCCTTTGATCAATAAGTACCACTGCTATTGCTATCATGCTACATGTTACTATTTCTTAACTGTTATTATTATAAGGGATTACCATTAGCTCTAGCTATGGTACCTCTAACTCTTTATGCAGAAATGATTTTGTTGAAGCAGATAATCATCGGAACCTATAAACATGGTCTTAACCTGATGGATAGAGTTATGTATCCACCTTGGCTAAGAGAGGCAATTCTAGCCATGGAGCCTGATCAGTTTCACAATTTTATAAGTAATCGGTTGGGAGTTAGAATTTGGTATGAGGCCACCTCTCCCTTGAGTGAATGAGCTAGTTTAGTCAATTACTCTTATTGTGTAATAAGTGTTATAAGTGTGATTTCTGCAAACCTGCTAAAGTGAAAATCTTGCTAAATTGAAAACTGTGAAACCATGATTTGTAAATCATGAACTATGTGTTATATGTAATGGGCTTTCCTTAAAAATGGGATATATGATATTGTTTATGCTATATTGATTACTCATTGAGATCATCTATCTCACCCTGTTTTCTTATGTGGTTCCAGGTGAGCAATATGAAGAGGTAAGGTGATGGCTCAAGCATTCTATTTCGCTTGGGGATTCCTTGTCAAAGTCTTTAATAATACTATGTTATGAAGAGATATTCATAGATGCTCCGGGAGTTTATTTTGGGATATTAATTATTGATGATTTATCTTAAAACTTTAAATGTTATTTTTCTTATGAGATGTTTCCCAACTATTTTACTAAACTATTCTTCTGCATATTGAGGTTTCTTATATTATTGGATATTTAAGTTAATGCATTGGGTTTGGTATGATCCTAGGCATGAATTGTATATATATAAGTGGGTTCTACGAGTGTAGATGACCTTATGTCTCCTCATGTTCTAGGACCATCATATCTCTGAAATTGGGATGTGACAAAGTTGGTATCAGAGCTATAGGTTTTCCTTTGCTACCATTTGGCCAGTGTCAAGTTGGTGTCAGAGCTATAGGTTTTCCTTTACTGCCATTTGACCAATGTCACGTTGGCATCAGAGTAGTAGTTTTTAAAAGTCTAGTTAAGACTTATGTATGTATTAGGTTAAATAAGTATAATCCTAGAGCATAGGAACTTTTTTGTCATGTCATTTGCACTTTATCATTAGTATAGTTCCAGTGAAATCCTAATAGATTATAGTACTCCTTTGTTATTGCTATTGTGTGGCTCATGATTCTCTTATCATATGACTATGAAGATCACTCATGCGAGAGGACCCAGACCTAGAGCACCCCAAGTGACCTGCAAGAGGACTTGGCCCAAAATATTTGAGAGAGTTATGCCTGTGATATGCCCCAAAAGGGAGGAGACCCCTGATGAAGGGGAGGACCCTAAGGAGTGCTTGGACCATGATTGGGTTTATAATAAGATTCAGAAATTAGAGGACAACTACTCATATTTGAAGGAGGAAAATCGATGTCTTAGGCTTTTGGTTCATGCCTTAAGGGAGGATGTGGAGCAGCTTAAGGCAAGGATTTTTGAGCATAGGAGAGACTACTCACCATCAAGGTCTTTGTCTTCAATTAGTCGCCGGCAAGATAGAGATCTCTTATGCTACCGATGTGGCAGCAATGGTCATGTTGCTCTCAAGTGCTCTTCTATTGACCGTTTGCCTACCCGATCTTAGAGGCTACCCGACGACTGCCCTAGTGGAGGAAACACGAGGGCTAAGATGAGTAGTTGGTGATGATCAATGTAATGGCATAGTACTTTATATGATATGAATGATATTCCTTTGACTGCCTAGTTACTTAGCATAAAGTGATTTCTTTTATTGCTTATGAAATGATTGATTTTTATATGATAAGGAATCTATAGTGCTATGAGTTATATGATACATGATTATGATGCATGACCCATGCTATGATATGTGATATATGCTATATGATAAATCTATGCGACATGTGATGTGATATGTGATATGATGTGATAATGAGGGTTAGATGGGTTAGAAGGGAATTAGTACTAAGTTTCCTTATCATAATAGCATAATGCCTCCTAAGAAGAAGGTTCGTACAGCTGCCTAACTCGTTAAGGCTAATGAGGATGCCATGTCAGACACTGCATCTAATGCTGCCTCTACACCTGCACAGTCAAGAGAAAGATCCGATTTAAAGGCACTAACTATGGGCTCTAATGAGCAAGCATCATCGCAAAAGGTGCAAGCTATGCATGAGGAAATGAGAGACTTGTGCAAGGAATTGGAAGAGCTATGAGCTCAAAGGCGAGAAGTGCTGCCAACACAAGCAAAGAATGAAGTTCTGCCACTTGCAGTAGTGGCACCTACTCAGAGGGAGAGGAAACGATTACCTGATAAGGGGATGACCATTGCAGAGTTCAAGAAGTTGCAGCCACCTACCTTTAGTGGTGAAAAGGATGATGACCCAAATGAATTCTTGGATGAGATAGACAAGCTAGTCCGTCGATTGTCTTACTCAAATGCCTGAGTGATCTAGTTGGTAAGACTTTAACTCAAGAAAGAGGCATGGTATTGGTACGAGAGGAATATAAAGGAGTGACTTTATGGAGCTAACCCACCTATGTGGGCAAAGTTTAAGCAAGAAGTGATGGATCAGTTCTTGCCTAAAGGCAAAAGGCAAGATAAGGCACTGCAGTTCAAACAGCTGAAGCAGGAGCCTGGGATGTCGATGTCAGAGTACGCTAAGGAGTTTAACCGACTTAGCATATGCGCTGTCAACATCGTGCCTACCGAAGCTAGCCATGTCAATCACTTCTTAAGAGGATTGATAATGCCTTTATTCAACTCATTGGCAGACACTGAATTCTTAACCTTGGCTAAGTTGATAGATAAGGCCAAGATAATGGAGAAGAGATATAAGGCTGAGAGAGCCGAATGTGAATAGAAAGGAAAGCATAAGAATAAGGGTCATAAAGGCCAACATAGAGGAAGAGGAGGCCCATGGAAGGAATTTTCAGTGTCTTCAACACCTAGACAGCGGAATGGTTAAACTAAACCAGACCTCTCCACTTATGGAAAGTGTGGAAAGAAGCATCCTGGAGTGTGCAGACAAATTTCTAGTGCATCTATAAGGTGTGGGGAAATGGATCATTTCATTAAGGACTGCTTTCAGACAAGGAATCCAAGAAATGCAACCTCAACACCTCCACCACCTAGACCATCTCAACCTAAAGGGCAAGGAGCTAAGGATAAGAGACACAATTGAGACTCCCGCTAGTAATTGGTAACTGTTAGCCTAGTGGCATAGGACTTATATGATATGAATGATATTATATGACTAATTAGCTGGTTGGCTTAGGTTTGATCTTCGATTGCTTAGGAGATGATTGACTTATAAATATAATAGGAGAGTTCATTATGCTATAGGTTATGTGTTACGTGATTCGGATACATCGTACATGCCATGATATGTGATACATGCTAGGTGATACGTGTCCTATGATGTGATATTATATAATGGGTGCTCACGATAAATGCATGATAAGTATGATATTTTGATAGTGGGGTTAAGTGGATTAGAAAGAGAAGTTGACTAAGTTTTGATCCAACCGAGATTAATGATTGAAAGGTATAATGTTATGAGGTATGGAATGCTTGCATGTTACAATGGTTTGATATATGAATTTTGTGGAGTTATTAAATGATAATTGTGATTGATGCCATAAGAAGAGAAATGATATTTAGCAATGGCATTAAAAGGGTTATTATTTTAATATGGATAAATTAAATGATTAGGAATGTGAAGTATAGCAAGATGTAAGTGGAAGACCTAAAGTGAGATGATATTATGAGCTAAAGGTATTAAAAAAAATTTGAGGCATTAGGTAATTAAGTCATGCTAATGATATATATATTAGGCAGAAAGAGAGTAAGTCTGAGATAGTTATGAAGAGTTTATTTGGGATCATAAATTAACAAATGCAAGTTCACTTAGGATATGATATATAAGAATGTTTGTTAAGTTTAAATATGTTTTAATTGATAAATGATGGGAGTGTAGAAATTGTAATGTTAGCAAGGTATTAAATGCAAAAATATTTATTGAGGTTATAATAGATTAAGTAATAATTATTAGTATGGAAAGAGAATTATAGAATATCAATTGGAGTTATTAATTTGGAAATTATCTATTGGATTCTTATATGACTAATGTGATAAATAATGAATGGAAGTGGTGATTAAGGTATTAGTATAGATGTTTATAATAATAGAGATATAAGGAAAAGAAATGCTTGGGATTTTAATTGATTGAAGGTGAAATTAAAGGGTCTATTACTTTTGTTTAACGTTAAGGGATACAAAATTATTAAGGATTAGTTAAGATTTGTTTGAAATAGAGATTAACGAAGGTGTAGCTTAAGCTGAAGGCTTATCAAGGTGATTTTTGATAGATTGTGAGTATGTGCCTTATTATATTTGATAAGTTAATTGTAGTTAGATATTGTGTTTGAGTGGCGTAACAGAAGCGTAGCAAAGAAGTTAAGTAGAGTGTGTTGTGCTGCTAGATTTGGAAATGCAAGGACGAATTTCTTTTAAGGTGGGAGAATGTAACAACCCACATTTACCTTAGGAGTTTTCGTGATAAATTATTTGAATTTAGAGTTATTGTGATAAATATGCGATTTTATGAAAATTCATGTGTGAGGTGATTTATGAGTATAAGGAATGTTAAATTAATTTTATTGTACCTCATATGAATTATTATGGTGAAATAAATGATTTATATGAAGTGGATTAATATAAAATAATTTATTGTGCATAAAATAAATTTTCATGCAAAAAGGTAATTTTTAAGTGTAAAATAATTTTATGAGTAATTTTAAAATATTTTTAAATAAATGTTTTGGAGGAAATTTTAATGAAAACAATAAGAAAAATATTTTTTTTAATTGCCTATAATCAGCTCCAAAATTAATTAAAAAGCCCAAATAACCAAAAGCCCACTACATCAAAACACTTCTAACCTAGCTCATTAAGGGTAACCTTAGAAATTGCCCAAAACCCTATATATGTTAATTAAAAATTCAGTCAGCCCTTCATTCCAGTAGCTACCATTATGTTATTTCATTATTTTGCCAGAAAAATTCTCTCAAAAATAATCTCTCAACCGAAATTCACAAAATACCTTCAAACTTTGCGATTTCGTGATCGTTTTGTAAGTTTTTTCTTTCCTTTCAATTTGCTATTTGATTTTTATGAAACCAATCATGGAAAAATTATTTTGAACTAAATATTTGTTGATTTTTATTGATTAAATTTGGCCTAGGTGAATTCTTGAGAGAGAAATCAATTTTTCTACTGAAAATACAAACCTCTCTATGCGATTTCTCCAAAGGTAAATCTTACAACTCAAAATTAAAATTTTCATACATAAACACTACTACGGGGCGATTCCTACATGTTTGTTTTCTACATGGATTTTTTATGTGTTTAGATGAAAAATATTGAATTAAAACATATTTTTTCATATTACTGTAATGACCGAAAAGTTTCAGAAAATAAGGAAATTCAAGGTTTTCATCGTAGAACTTGAAAGTTGGAAAATTTCATGTTTTTATATTGATATGGCTGCCAATTTGTGTATGATGGAATTCTAAATTGATATTTGTTATGTTTAGTTGGGAAATAATGATTTAAATAATGTGTTTACATATTATTGTAATGAACAGAAAGCGCGTAAAGCTAGAAAACTCATGATTTTCACTCTAAACGCTAAACTTAGAATTTTCATACATGAGAATTGTCCATGGCTAACCGATTGGTGTGTATTAGTGTTCTAAACTGATATTTGCTGTGAGTGAATGAGAAATAATGGTTTAAATCACATGTTTACATATTGCTAAAATGACCAAAAAGTATCGGAAATAAGAAAACTCTTGGCTTTTCATCCTAAAATCTAAAGTTGGAAATTTTCATACATATGGATTTATATATGCTGATTCCTACATATTTATGTTCTAAAATGATTTTTGTTTTGCTTACATAAAAAATATTGGTTCAAACCATATTTCTACATATTATTATAATAGACAGAAAGTGCAAAAAGTAAGAAAATTCATATTTTCTCTTTAATAGGGTATTCAGCCATTGTTGGGATTCTTATCCCAATGTCTATAATTTTTATGTAGTGTATTTTAATGATTATTGACATGTATCAATGAATAATAAATAATTAAATTGCATGTTGGTTGAAGGAATAACTCTAAACAAGGCTAGAGGCAATTTGATATACTTAAAGTATCTTAACCATATGTTGAGATTAGAATGTGAATGTGATTGAATAATATGAAAATAGGTTTTATGATGAATCAATAATGAATTAATGATCTCGAATTGATGAAAAAATTGATTGAATGAATTGGGTATAAAAGATA
Source organism: Reutealis trisperma (assembly GCA_947687605.1). Taxonomy (NCBI): domain Eukaryota; kingdom Viridiplantae; phylum Streptophyta; class Magnoliopsida; order Malpighiales; family Euphorbiaceae; genus Reutealis; species Reutealis trisperma. Next base: position 157,680 of record CANTUT010001128.1, read on the forward strand.
GGCATGACACTTGAAAGACTATTGATAAATTGACATGTATGGAAGTGTTAAGTGTACTAACACCACACCATAAATGACCTACAACAACACAAAATATATATATATATATATATATATATATATATATATATATATATATATATATATATATATGTTGCATTAGACCCTAAATATGTTACATATGCCCTACAACAACACTTTTTTATCTTTTTAAAAGTGTTAGATTTTTTAGTGTTGGCATTTTTATCTATGGCAATACTTTTCTCTATCTAATGCAACACTAAAAAAGTGTTGCAATTTATGGAGCTAAGGCAACACTTTTGACCCAAAAAAAAAAAAAAGCAACACTTTAAAAAGCAAATGCAACACATTTTAGCAACACTTCTTAGTTTAAATACAACATTTTTCTCTAATTACCTAACGCAACATTTGACAATAACTTCTAGTTCCAATGCAACACTTTTCTAATTACAAATGCAACACTTGTTTAGCTTGCAACACTTTGTAGCACACATGTGCAACACCTTTTTTTTTAGTGTAAAGCGACATTTTCTCTAAAGCAAAAGCAACAATAATTTTTAACCAATTGCAACACTTTTTACAATGGATCAAAGTATAATCATTCAATTAAATTGTATCAAAATACAAAATAGAAATATTATCATGATCATCAAAGTATCATAATATTCAAATTCTTATAATATTCAAAATATATATAATAATTATTCAAAGACAACTAAAATCCTTTGTCCGATCTTTCCTTCATCTTCTGTTATTCGTTTTAGAATTTCTAAATTTGCATTAATCGTATAACTTGAAATTCCTGCAAAAATAAATTAAAGCTAATAAATATAAAAGAAATATGAAAACTACGTAACCAACAAACATCAGGGATTTGTGAACATAGATGTGGTATTTCATCAACATTCATCAATAATATATGTTAGAAAATTAGAATGAACATTAATTTCTTTTTTCTCTTTAGATAAAAAGCATGAAAATTAATTGAATACATTTAGTTATAACCCCTTACATTTTAATTAATTTTCAATATCTTTCCTTTGCCATATTCTAATTAAATAAAAAATTTAGCTTCACATTTAAGATGATTTATAGAAAATTAATAATGATCCCTTTCAATTTAAATATATTTCTATGTTATCTTCTATTTTTAACTAATTTTCATTTGCATCCTTGTACCATTTTAAATTTGGCCCCTCCAAATATAAAATCCTAGTTCCACCTCTATTAATATATCTAAATATGAAGGATAGTTGCAATGATACTAAGATTTTCCATATAATTATGTCAAATCTAAATTTCATTCAATATAGTCTCTAATAAATGAAATTTAAAATTGATAGACATTAAAAAAAAAAAAAAAAAAAAAAACAGAGAGAGCGAGAGCGCGATAAATAGCTATCCAAAATAATTAGGCAATAAAAAAAAATTCTCTCATAAATTTAAAGCAAAGAAGCCAGAGGCAATAATAATTAAAGGAATCCATGGCACTGTTTAGCAACGTAAGGCCACTTAGCAATTGAAAAGGGCAACTAGAATCTTTGATAGATGGTTGTTTTTGGATCATACGTTTGGATGTTGGCATCACAATACTTGTCAAAAATTATCAACCAAGCAAAGTCAAAAAGATTACCAAAAAAAGACCTAAAAATAAATGAAAAATCAAAAGTACTTAAATTAACATCACTAATTAACGCTTAATTATAAGTTTGACTTTCTAGGTGCACTGAATTTGACAAAGAATCTATGTGTCTCTTTAATTAAAGGAAATTTCTAGGTTGGACTTTACTCAAATATTCCTTTTATTTTTTTTCAATCTCTTCAATTAAATACTTGCCCAACAAATAAATAAAAACACAAATAAGCATAACTAGTTGTGCTATCAAATATTAATTAGTGGTAAGATAATATTATTTTAAGATTAAATGTCAAAATTTAAATAAAAATATATGAACAAGTATTATTCAAAAAACCTTTTTTATATTATTACTTATTATGAGAATTAATTTTATGAATGCTCACTAATGAAAAAAAAAAAAAAAACTCTGTGAATAGAAACCTATTAATAATTGTACCATAAGTAGTACTATTTATTCAAAGGCTTATTAAATTTTTTTTAAAAACAAATTATTGAGAGTTTTCTTGTGTGTTGAATTGAACAGAAAGCTCGGTTGTTTTCCTGTCAGGAAACAAAACAAACAAATAATCTAAGAGCTTAATCTATTATTTTTTTTTTTCAGGACAATATTGCAAAGCTTTTAGAGTTTGGGTTAGCAACAAATTGCCCACAAGGAGTTGACACTCACATTACAACTCGTGTAATGGGCATTGAAGGCTATGCAGTTCATGAATATATAGTGACTGGTAATGCAAGTTTAACTAATAAATTTCACTCAAAATTCTATATGAGCCACCAAATCAGAAGGTATTGAACACCTAATTCCCATTTATGAAATGGTTAGAATTTCCATATCAATAAAATTAACCACAGATTGAAACATAACCATTAGTTCCTATTTCCATTACCAACCCAAGGAAAAAAAATATATTAAAAAGATTTCCTAAAAAAAAGGAACTAATAAAAACCTAGTAAGAAATTCTTGCCTAACTTGACAACCACCAAATATAGAGCATTAACAATCCAAATTTACATAAATGGACTCACCATTTCAGCATTGTCCAAAGGTTGAACATCTGAAGATTCACCAACCTTTTCAATATCTACCATATCTTGTGCATCCGTTTCTTTTTGTGCTGTCAACTTGGTCTCTTAAAGAAGTAATAATTTCTTCATTTCCATGCTACATTTATCTTTATTTCCCTTCCCTTCCCCTTTTTTTTTTTTTTTTTTTTTGTATTGTTGTTGAACAGATTGTAAAGTCGCGTACTTGAGATTCAGTGTAGATTTGATGTCTGTAAGAGTAAAATTATTAGAACAAAGTATAGTGTATTAATTTGCTATCTATATAAGAAAGAAACTAACACAAACTTTGTATATTTACATATATAAGGAATAGCATATGTTCACTTCTTAAATAAACTAGTAGACTGAAAGCATGAACCACATAAAATCAATAAAAATAAATTAGAAGAACCAAACCAACATCTGACAATACTAGCAAAGTAGAATGCATAACATCTAGAAGCCAAAATTCATAGCTACAGTGCTAAAGCAACTGAAATCAGCAACAATAACTTGCAACAAGCCATCTCATAACTTTAATATACAAATTAGCAAGCGAATGACAAAAAATAAAAAAGGCATATGAATAAAAATCTAAAATACAAAATAAAATAACTTTTAGACCATTCATTCTATAATTCATTCAATTAATATTTTGTAAATAAAAATCCCATTCAATAGACTTGTGCTGCCGTAATTACATTTCTGTTGCAAGTGAAATCTGATCTTAGTTTTTTAAACATTCACTTTTCAACTTTCATGGTGTGCTTAAAACAAGCTATAGATAAATACTAACAATGACATTCAAAAACTTCTAGTCATCACTATTTCATCAGAACTGCCACAAGTAGCTAAAGGTATCTGATAATTAAGTAAAAGCAATTCTTCACATCTTTATCTTTTAAAACATAACAGTTGTATTAAAGCAGCTAATAGTATTTGTACATAACAAAAGTAAGATGCAGAGACCACTTCACTCAACTCAACCAATCAAATGATCAAATACAAGTCCATAACACAATGATAATGTTTTTCATCCAACCACTTCAAGCTCTCAATGCATCAATAGCATTTTCTATGAACCTCTAAAAAATAAGGCTGATTAATTACCAGCATCAGGCAATCAAATAACACTACTAATCTTCATTTTAAATTAACAAAGAGCCATAGATTGAATGGTCATAGAAAATAAAAAAACACATATATTGAACAGCTTTACAAATTTATGCACAATATACCATTATAGTTAACCTCATTTCATAATAGCTATGGTACAAGAGAAGATAGGACTAAACCATTATTAACCATCACGAAAACTGAAAATATGAAAGAAACCTGCAAACTGGACCAAAAAAATTGATATTCAATTATTGACATAGATAACTACCAAGGAATTAAGTACAAAACAAATACAAATTTTACAGAGCTTGTGTTACCGGGAGCCTTAAAATGTCCCAGAACCCTAACACCATTTATTGAAGAAATTCAAGGTCCTATCATCTTACCGAGCACTACCCAATTGCTATATTGAAAATTGTAAATCAAAATCTAAATTAAATTACAACTAGATATTTGAACCCAATTTTGATTACATGCATTTCAAATTAATCCAAAAAATGAAAAAAAATAGAAGCATAGAAAACTTACTGGTGAAATGGATGGTCAAATGACAGAGACAATGTCTGAATGGCAATTGCTGGCAGTGGATTGACTCTAACCTAGAACAATTGTCGATTGCTGGTGGTGGATTGACTCTAACCTAAAATAGATATGGATAGACAGTCGATCTTCGCGGTTAAATGAGAGGGATTTTGAGAAAATTAAATTGGAAAAAGAGAGAGATAGAGCAAAGAAATGCAAAATGAGAGAGAGGAGAGTGAATTTGAGAGAAACAGAGTGATTTTGAGAACCCAATTTTCACAGATAGTGAAAATAGAGGGAAACGAAAAAGATAGTGGGAAATGAAAAAGGAAATATAGAACTTAGTGCTATATTGACTTTTGTTATTTTATTTTGTTTTTGGTATACAGTCCAAAAAAATTAAAACTTATAAATTATGCACAAACATTAACACATTGGATTTTATTTTCCTGTTCACCTATTTTTAATCTTTTTTCTTATTATTAATTAAAATATCACTTCGGAAATTTTATAACAAAATATACTTACTAAGTTTCTCAAAAAATCTTACAAGATTTCTCGAAATTTATGAAAGTTAAAAAAAAAAGTTAGGAGAAGTTTTTTGAAGATTCCATGATATTTTCAAGATTTTTAAAAATTGTTGTTTTTCATTTTACTTTTAATCTGACAACATTTTAAAATTGCTGTTTTCATTTTAAAAGTTTAGCAGTATTTTTTGTTTCTATTGTTTTCAATAGTGCAGCATTGTAACATTTGTTTTTTTTCCTACTTTACTAGAGTGCAACACTTTATAGGTATTGCATTAGCTAGAATGATGTAATATTTCTATCAAAACATTGTAGCATATCCAATCCAATGCAACATTTCTATCAAAGTGTTGCAGTAAATTCACTCTAATGCAACACTTTTATTAAAAGTGTTGCATTAATTTTTAATTTTTCAACTTTTATCAGGTCTAATGCAACACCTTACACATAATGTTGCATTATACTAAAATCAATCCTATCTAAGACAATATTTTTAGGGCTACATTTTCATTTGTGTTGCTATAGACTATTTATAGTGTAGTGTAAGATGATTGTTAAAGTGAATTGATGTTAAGATTATGATTGTGTTTGACTTGAGAAAAGTTTTGGTATGAATTATAATGTGTTTTCATATGAGCCTATGAAGACTAAATGGGTAAGACTTTTAAAGTCAACATACTATGTACAAGTGATGAGTACACTTCCAAGTGCAACTCTAAGTGTATATGAATGTTATGTGTGCATATGATAGTTATGGGATAAGATAACATGATGATTAAATAAATACTAAGCATTAAATTAAATATTATGTTAGAGCTTGAGGAGTTTTAGAGGTTCAAAAGGGCTATGTGTACTAGAAGCAAACGAACCACAAGGTGAGTAAATATTATATTCATGTTATAAGTACAAGTGATTTTGTTATGGGAATCTTTGAGACTCTTGAAACTCAAGTCTTTTTCTACTTCCAATTATAATTATGTGATTTCTTTGTTAAACTTGGGTTGCCAACGGACAATTAGTCCAAAGCCATTATTGTTTGTTCAATGATATGAAAAATCCCTTTATGATTGCTGCCTTACCTTATTTTCTTTCTGGCACCATATTATTTTATCCTTTGATCAATAAGTACCACTTCTATTGCTATCATTCCACATGCTATTATTTCTTAAGTGCTATTGTTATAAGTGATTACCATTAGCTCTAATTATAGTACCTCTAACTCTTTATGCAAAAATCCTTATGCCAATATGGGTAATCATCGGAACCTATGCACATGGTCTTAACCTGATGGATAGGGGTTATGTATCCACCTCAGCTAGGAGGGGTAATTCTAGTTATGGAGCCTAATCAGTTTCACAACTTTATAAGTAAAGGGTTGGGAGTTGGAATTTAGTATGAGGCCACCTCTCCCTTGAGTGAATGAGTTAGTATAGTCATTTACTCTTATTAGGTAATAAGTGTTATAAGTGTGATTTCTGCAAACCTACTAAAGTGAAAATCTTGTTAATTGAAAACTGTGAAACCATGATTTGTAAATCATGAACTATGTGTTATATTTAATGGGCTTTCCTTAAAAATGGTATATATGATATCATTTATGCTATATTGTTTACTCATTGAGATTATCTATCTCACCCCATTTTCTTGTGTGGTTCCAAGTAAGCAATATGAAGATGCAAGGTGATGGCTCAAGCATTCTACTTTGCTTGGGGATTCCTTATCAAAGTCTTTAATAATACTATGTTATAAAGAGATATTTGTAGACGCTCCGGGGGTTTATTTTGGGATATTAATTATTGATGATTTGTCTTAAAACTTTAAATGTTATTTTTCTTATGAGATGTTTCCCAAGTGTTTTACTAAACTATTCTTCCGTATATTGAGGTTTCTTATACTATTGGATATTTAAGTTAATGCATTTGGTTTGGTATGATCATAGGCATGAATTGTATATGTATAACTGGGTTCTATGGGCATGGGTGACCTTATGTCTCTCTATGTTCTAAGATTGTCATATCTTCGAAATTGGGATATGACACACCACAATGCTCCTAACTGATTCCCTTTCATTTCCTTTACTTACACCTTAATATCTAGTCTTTTAACATTATTAGTAATTAATATGAGCTATAACTTGGGTATTACATTCTACCCCCCTTAAAAAAAAATTTGTCCTTGAATTTTAGAAGAACTTATCTATTACTAGTGAAATAGTTGTGGGTACTTTGGAAGCATATCATCTTTGCTTTCCCATGTGCATTCTTCTACATTATGGTTGCACCATTGAACTTTAACCATTGGTATCTCCTTGTTATGAAGTTTCTTCATTTAGCGATCTAATATGGCAATTGGAATTTCTTCATAGGAGAGATCTTGATCAATCTCTATCAGTTGTGGTTGCAATACATGTGATGGGTTGGGAATGTACTTCCTCAGCATTGATACATAGAAAATTGGATGCACATATTCCATTATTGGAGGCAATGCTAATCGGTATGAAACTTCTCCAACCTTATCAAGAATCTTGAAAGGTCTAATGAAACATGGAGATAACTTTCCCTTCTTGCCAAACCTCATCACACCTTTCATGGGGGAGACTTTCAAAAAGACATGGTCACCGATCATGAAATGGACATCCTTTCTCTTAGGATCGACATAACTCTTCTGGCGACTAAAAGCAGTCTTCAATCTTTCTTGAATTATCTTTACCTTTTTAGTAGCTTCTTTAATCATATTCGGAGCTTTAAGATGCTTTTCACCCACTTCAATCCAACAAATCAAAGATCAATATTTTCTGCCATACAATGCTTCATACAGAGCCATCCCTATGGAAGAATGGTAGCTATTATTGTATGCAAGTTCAATAAGTGGGAGATGTCTATCCCAGCTTCTTCTAAAATCTATAACGCACATATGGAGCATATCTTTTAACATTTGTATTGTTCTCTCTGACTGTCCATCCATTTATAGGTGGAAGGCTGTACTGAAATCAAGCTGTGTGTCCAATACTTCTTCCAATTTTTGTCAAAATCTTGATGTGAATTGAGCCCCTTTATCCAAAATGATGGAGAGTGGAACCTCGTGTAACCTTACAATCTCCTTAATATATATCTAGGCATACTGCGTTGCCATATAATTGGTCTTCACTTCAATGAAGTATACCAATTTCCTTAGTTGATCAACTATGACCCATATTGAATCATACACTTTTACATTCTTAGGTGGACCCACTATGAAATCCATAGTGATTCGCTCCCTCTTCTATTCCGGTAATCTTATTTCTTGAAGTAATTCGGATGCCCTTTGATGCTTAAACTTCACTTGCTGATAAGTGAGAATTGAAGCTACAAAATTCACCACATCTTTCTTCATTCTAGGCCACCAATAAGTCTTCTTTATATCGTAATACATTTTGGTAGCACCTGGGTGCATACTATATAAAGTTTGATGTGCCTCTTTCAAAATCCTTTCCCTTAGCTCTTTTATATTAGGTACATATAATCATTCTTCACATTCTAGAACACCTTCTATTTGAAACTCAGGTGCTTGTCCCTTTTCCACGTCTTTAAAAATTTTCATCAACTAGGGGTCTTGGTCTTATCACGCCTTTATCTCATCAAGGAGTTTGGGTCTTACTTGGAAGTAAGCCAACAATACTTGCGATTTGTTCACTTCTAATTATAAACCCTTATTAAACTTCTCCTTTAACTCTCTTACTATTGGTCTTCTTTGTATGGTGATATGTGATAGACAACCCATTGACTTCCTACTCAATACATCTGCTACAACATTGGCTTTATCAAGATGGTAAAGTATTTGGCAATCATAATCTTTCAACAATTATACCCACCTTCTTTGCCTCAAATTTAAATCTCTTTGCTTTAAAATATATTGAAGGCTTTTATGATCCATATAAATCTCATATTTCTCCCCATACAAATAATGTCTCCATATCTTTAAAGTAAAGATAATTGTCGCCATTTCTAGATCATGCATAGGATAGTTCATCTCATGTTGCTTCAATTACCTACATGCGTAAGCAATAACCTTTCCATTTTGCATTAATACACATCTATAACAACTCACATCCACCCTAGGAATTTTCGTGATAAATTGTTTGATTTAGAACTATTAAGGTTAAGTGTGTGCTTGTGTGAAAATTAGTGGTCTAAGTGATTGATGAATATATGACATATTAAATTAATTTTAATATGTATAATAAGAGTTGCTATTGTGAAATAAATGATTTACATGAAGTGCATTTGCATAAAAGAATTTATTTTAAATAAAATGAATTTTCATGCATAAGACAATTTTTAAGCATAAAATAATTTTATGAGTATTTTTAAAATATTTTAAAATAAATATTTTTTGGGGAAATTTTACTGAAATAATAAGAAAAATATTCTTTTTATTTTAATTCCATTCAGCCAAAAATTTAAATAAAAGCCCAAATACCCAAAAGCCCACTACACAAAAATCCTCCTAACCTAGTTCATTAAGGGTATTAGTGGAAATTTCACCCAAACCCTAATATATATTCTAAATTTCAGCCAGACTAAGGTTCCAGTAGCCATTCTCTTATTCTTTTTGTATCTTGGCAGAAAAATCCTCTCAAAATATTTCTCTCTACCAAAATTAAGAAAATACCTTTTCGTTTCGCGATTTCTTGACCGTAATCATAAGTTTTTCTTCTCTTTCTTTTTCTAAACTGATTTCTATGAAATAAATTATGAAAAAATTATTTTGAACTGGTTGATTATTGATTTTTACAGATTTAATTCTGTTTGGGTGAGTTTTTGAAAGAAAAAATCTATTTTCTACCGAAAACACGATTTTTTCTGCTAGATTTCTCCAAAGGTGAATTCTATAATTTAAAATTATAATTTTTATGCATAAACATCATAGGGGGGGGGGAGGGGCGCAATTTTGTGTATGGTTGTGTTATAAACTGATTTTTGGTTTGTTTTGATGGAAAATATTGGATTAAATAATATTTCTGCATATTTTTGTGATGACTAGAAAGTTTCAAAAAACAAAAGAGTTCAAGATTTTTGTGTTAGAACTTGGAAGTTGGAAAATTTTATTCTTGAATGGACATATGGCTGCCAATTTGTATGAGGAAGTGCTCTAGTATGATGTTTGTTTTGTTTAGATGAAAAATAATGATTTAAATCATATATCTGTTTATTGCTGAAAAGAACGAAAAGCATGGAAAGCGCGAAAAGTCATGATTTTTCACCTAAGCCTTTAAACTTAGAAATTTTTTGTATAAATACTTTCAATGGCTGCCGAATCATGCATGGATGTGTACTAAACTGATATTTGCTATGACTGAATGAAAAATAATAGTTTAAACAACCTGTTTACATATTTCTGAAATGACCAGAAAATACCAAAAATAAGAAAACTCATGGTTTTGTGCTCAATAATTCAAAAGTTGATTTTTTATGTATAAACAACACCAAGTGTGGCTGATTCATATGGATTTAAATTTTAAACTGATTTTTGTTGTGTTTATATGAAAAATCTTGGTTCAAACCATGTTTTTATAGATTTTTGAAATAGACGAAAAGTGTGAAAAGAAGAAGAATTTAGTTTCTACCTTGGTGATGCATTCGGCCTATAGAAACATTTTTGTTCCAATGCTTATAATTTTTATGTGATGTGCTTTGATGATTATTGACATGTATGTATATATAATAAATGATAAAATTGCATGTTAATTGAAGATATGATCCTAGATAAGCTTAAATGCATTATGGTATACTTAAGGTATCTTAACCTTATATTGTGATTAGAATACAAATATGATTGGAAAATATGGAACTAGATGTTATGATGACTTGATAATAAATACATGGTTTTGAGTTGATGAAGTGACAATTGAATAAAAAGGATCATAAGAGTTAAGCATGACACTTAAAAGGTCAATGATTAAGTTGACATGTATGGCAGCGTAGAGTGTATTAAGGTGATTGTTAAAGTGAAATGATATTAAGGTAATAATATTGTGATGACCTGAAAAAAGTATTAATGTGATTGTAATGTGATATCATGAGAGCCTATAAGGCCTAAGTGTGCAAGACTTTTAAAGTCAATGTATTATGTGCAAGTGACGAGTACACCTATGTGTGGATTATAAGTGTATGTGTATGCTATATGTGCATGGGGTAGTTATGGGATAGGAGCATCATAAGTAAATAAATACTAAGTATTAAATCAAATATTATGTTAGAGTTTAAGGAGCTTTAGAAGTGCAAAGGGACTATGTATACTAGGAGCAAAGGAACCCCAAGGTGAGTAAACACTATGTTCATGTTACAAGTGTGAGTAAACATTGTATTCATTCTACAAGTGCAAGTAACATTTTGTTATGTTAAAAATATGTGATATCATGCTATATGAGCCTTGTGATCTTTGAAACCCAAGTTCTTTCTATTCTAAAATAATATTATATGATTTCTTTGTCAAGCTTGGGTTGCCAAGGGACATTTGATCCAAAACTATTTTGGTTGTCCAATGAAATCTTTGTGATTAGCACCCTAACTTATATTCTTTCTGGAACTACACTATCATTGTATCTTTTGCTTGAAAGCTAAACCACTATTGTTATTGGAATACATGTTATTGTTGCCTTATGTGATATTGTTAATTGTGATTACCATTAGCTCTAGCTATGGTACCTTTTACCCTTTATGCAAAATCCTTGTGCCGATGTGAGTAATCATCGAAACCTGTGCACATGGTCTTAACCTGATGGATAGGGGTTCTGTATCCACCTCAGCTAGAAGGGGCGGTTCTAGCCGTGGAGCCTGATCAGCTTCATGGCCTATAAGTGATAGGAGTTGGAATTTGGTATAAGGCCACCTCTCCTTAAGTGTTCGAGTGATAGAACAATAGCTTTCACTCATCATAAGTGATAAGTGTGATTTCTGCAAACTTGCCAAATTGAACCCTTGCTAAATTGCAACCTGATTTATGAACTATAAATCATGAACTAAGTGTATAAGTTATGTGTTTCCTTTTCAAAGGAATATGTGATATGTATGTGCCTTATCGTTTACTCATTGAGATCATCTATCTCAACCCTTTTTCCTTGTGCGGTTCCAAGTGAACAAATGTGAGGAGGCAAGGTGATGGCTTAAGCATCCTACTTCACTTGGGGAATTCGTTGTCCAAGTTATCAATAATACTATTTTATGAAGTCTTGTCATTAGATGCTCCGGGAATGTTGATTTATAGTAGTTGATATATATTATTTTCCTCATGGATTTTATATGTAATGATTTATTTTAGACTTCTGCAAATTTAAGGTATTCATCTAAATATTTTGAATGAGTTATTGTAAGAGGTTTGGTAAGATCCTAGGCATGATTTTTTTATATGTATGTAGGTTCTATGGGCGTGGGTAGCCTTATGTCTCCCCATGTTCTAGGACCGTTATATTTCTAAGGTTAGAATGTGACAAAGGTGGTATCAGAGCCGTAGTTTTAAAAGTCTAGTTTAGGCTTGTTTTATCTGAGTTGCTTAACTAAAATCCTGGAGCATAGGAATATTTCCTATCATGTCACTTGCAATCTATCACTAGTATAGTTCCACGAAATCCTAGTAGATTTTAGTAATCCTTATTATTGTTTGCTTGCCTTACGATTCTTCTAACGGATGACCAAGAAGATTACACCTGCTCGAGGACCGTGACCCAGAGCACCCCGTGTGACCTATAAGAGGACTTGGCCAAAGATGTTCAAGAAAGTTGTAACTATGATTCACCCCACGAAAGAGGAGACCCCTGATGAAGAGGAGGACCCTGAGGAGTGCTTAGATCCTGATTGGGTTTATAGTAAAATTCAAAAATTGGAGGATAACTATTCATACTTGAAGGAGGAAAACCGACGTCTTAAGGTTATGATTCATGCACTAAGAGAAGATATGAAGCAACTCAGGTAAGGGATTGTTGAGCATAGAGGAGATTATTTGCCAATGAGGTCTGCATCTTCAACTCACCACCATTAAGATAGAGATCTTCTTTGCTACCAATGTTCGAGAAAGTTGTAACTATGATTCGCCCCACGAAAGAGGAGACCCCTGATGAAAAGGAGGCCCCTGAGGAGCTCTTAGATCCTGATTAGGTTTATAGTAAGATTCAAAAATTGGAGGATAACTATTCATACTTGAAGGAGGAAAACCGACGTCTTAAGGTTATGATTCATGCACTAAGAGAGGATATGAAGCAACTCAGGTAAGGGATTGTTGAGCATAGAGGAGATTACTTACCAGTGAGGTCTGCATCTTCAACTAACCACCACCAAGATAGAGATCTTCTTTGCTACCAATGTGGCAGTAGTGGCCATATCGCTCTTGATTGCTTTGGAGGTGGACATGAGAACTAGGTTGAGTAGATATGATGATTGACGTAACAACATAGCACTTTGTATGACATGAATGATTTTCCTTAATTGCCTAGTTACCTAGTATGAGATGAGTTCTTTAATTATTATGATATGGTGTGATATTATGAGATATATGCTACTTGATTATGATATGTGATATGTGCAAAACTATGTGATATGCGATTCATACAAGATATGTGCTTAGTGATGTGATATGGTAAATGCATGATAATGTGTGCTAGGATAAGGAGGGATTAAATGGGTTAGGATAGGGGATTAGTACTAAATTCCCTTATTATGATAGACAAAATGCCTCCCAAGAAGAAGGTTCGCATAGTTGCCTAATTCGTTAGGGTTAATGATGATGTTATATCGAACACTGCATCGAATGCTGCCTTTACACCTCTACGGTCAAGAGAAAGATCCAACTAAGATTAAAGATTGATAGGTACAATGTTATGAGGTATGAAATGCTTACATGTTACTATAGTTTGATAAATGATTATATGGAGTTATTAAATAATAATTGTGATTGATGTCATAGAAAGAGAAATGATAATTAATAATGATTAATAGGAGAATGAAATAAATTAGTTACATTATATATGCATAAGTATACAGTATGAAGTAAATGAAGTATATTAAGGAATTTGGGGTTTAGATACTATCATATAGACTAGAATAGCAAGAAAGGTAGGAATTTCTCTATCACTTATGTATATATCGAATATAGTTAGAGGAGGAATATTTATCTAGTGTGATTTGAAAGAATAAGGTATCATTCCCATTCGAATTTTTAAGTGCAAGATGCTTGATTGATTTTGGTGCTACCCATTCTTTTGTGTCACCTTGTTTTGCTAAGTACCTGGGTATAAATAAGGAATTGATAAGTGAACCGTTAGTAATATCAACTCTTTTAGGGGAAGTGATGGAAGTAAAGTATGAGTATAAGGGCTGTGATGTAGATATTAATGGACAAACACTTCCGGTAGTATTGCTAGAATTGGACGTACTAGAATTTGATGTGATATTAGGGATGGACTGGTTGTATGAGCATAGAGCTTGTATCGACTGTAGTAAGAAACTTATCGAGTTTCTAACTAGAGATGGGAAGGAGTTTGTATACTAAGGAGATAGGAATGAGGATCCTTTGAACTTGATATCGGCCTTGGGAGCAAGACGGATGTTAAGGAAAGGATGCCAAGCATACCTAGCCCATATAATCGACACTGACAAGGAAGCTGCCATTCGAGACGAGAGCATTCCAGTGGTGGATGAGGCCACCTCTCCTTAAGTGTTCGAGTGATAGAGCAATAGCCTTCACTCTTTATAAGTGATAAGTGTGATTTCTGCAAACTTGCCAAATTGAACCATTGCTAAATTGCAACCTGATTCATGAACTATAAATCATGAACTAAGTGTATAAGTTATGTGTTTCCTTTTCAAAGGAATATGTGATATGTATGTGCCTTATCGTTTACTCATTGAGATCATCTATCTCATCCCTTTTTCCTTGTGTGGTTCCAGGTGAGCAAATGTGAGGAGGCAAGGTGATGGCTCAAGCATCCTACTTCGCTTGGGGAATTCCTTGTCCAAGTTATTAATAATACTATTTTATGAAGTCTTGTCATTAGATGCTCTGGGAATGTTGATTTATACTAGTTGATATATATTATTTTCCTCATGGATTTTATATGTAATGATTTATTTTAGACTTTCGCAAACTTAAGGTATTCATCTAAATATTTTGAATGAGTTATCGTAAGAGGTTTGGTAAGATCTTAGGCATGATTTGTTTATATGTATATGGGTTCTATGGGTGTGGGTGACCTTATGTCTCCCCATGTTCTAGGATCATCATATCTCTAAGGTTAGGATGTGACAACATCCTAACCCAATTCTTAAAGTATCACAGTATATGGAAAAACCTTCATTCCCATTAGGTAATGCTAATACAGGGACTATGACTAAGCAATCTTTAAGTTTTTAGAAGCTCTCTTCACAAGTTTCATCCCACTTAAACTTAACTTGCTTTCTAGTAAGCCTCATTAGTGGCACTACTATTCTTGAAAAATCTCTTATAAAATGATGATAATAACCTGCCATACCAAGAAAACTCCTTGCCTCTGTGATAGTTATGGGTTGGGGCCAATTTGCTACTACTTCTACTTTCTTAGGATTTACCTTGGTTCCTTCTCTGCTTACTATATGTCAAAGGAAATATACTTGTTCCATCCAAAAATCACATTTAGACAATTTAGCATATAGCTTATGCTCCCTTAGAGTTTGTAACACTATTCTCAAGTGTTCCTTATGCTCTTGTTTATTCCTCAAATAAACTAAAATATCATCAATGAATACAATCACAAATTTGTCTAGAAATGGCTTAAACACCCGATTCATCAAATCTATAAAAGCCATTAGTGCATTTGTCAAACCAAATGGTAGTACTGTAAACTCGAAATGCCCATATCTCATTCTAAATATAGTCTTACAAAAATCCTCTCGTAGGATCTTAAGTTGATGATAGCTTGATTGCAAGTCTATCTTAGAGAAATAACTAGCTCCTTGTAACTAATCAAACAAATGATCAATCCTCGGTAGAGGACACCTATTCTTCACAGTCACCTTATTCAACTACCTATAGTCAATGCATAGTCTTTAGGACCCATCCTTTTTCTTTACAAACAAAACTGGAGCAACCTAAGGAGAACTACTTGGCCTAATAAAACCCTTATCAAGTAGATCTTATAATTGAACCTTCAATTCTTTTAACCCTGAAGGTGCTATTCGATAAGGTGGTATCAATATTGGCTGAGTCCCAGGCAAAATCTTAATTGCAAACTCTCTCTCTCTATCTAGTGGCATTCTTAGTAAATCCTTAGGGAACACATTAAGGAATTCATCTACTATAGGTATCTTCTTAACAGATTTATCTACTTTTTCAATGTCTACTACATGTGCTAAATACGCTTGGCAACCCTTCCTTAACAATCTTTTTGCTCTAATAACTAAAATAAAGTTCATGGTAAAGTGTAACAAACCACATCTACCTTAGGAGTTTTCATGACAAATTGCTTGAATTTAGAGTTATTGTGACAAAATATTTGATTTTATGAAAATTCATGTGTGATGTGATTTATGAGTTTAGTGCATGTTAAATTAATTTTAATATGCCTAATATGAATTATTATTGTGAAATAAATGATTTGAATAAAATGCATTAGCAGGAAATAATTTATTTTTCGTAAAATGAATTTTCATATAAAAAGGCGATTTTTAAGCATAAAATAATTTTATGAGTATTTTTAAAATATTTTTAAATAAATGTTTTGGGGAGGAATTTTACTGAAAATAATAAGAAAAATATTTATTTTAATTACCTATAATCAGCTCTAAATTAATTAAAAAGCCCAAATACCCAAAAGCCCACTACACTAAAACACTCCTAACACAGCTCATTAAGGATAAACTTGGAAATTTCACCCAAAACCCTAATATATAAGCCAAATTTCGGCCCCTATTAGTTTAGACAATAGCCACACTCTGTTATTCCAGCATTTTCACAAAAAAATTCTTCCAAAATAATTCTCACTACCGAAATTAAGAAAACACCTTTCAGTTTCGCGATTTCTTCACTGTAATCGTAAGTTTTTCTCCTCTTTCGATTTCTAAACTGATTTCTATGAAATAAATTATGAGAAAATTATTTTGAACTGGTTGATTACTGATTTCTACAAATTTAATTCTATTTGGGTGAGTTTTTGAGAGAAAAAATCTATTTTTTACCAAAAATACGATTCTTTCCGCAAGATTTCTCCAAAGGTAAATTCTATAACTTAAAATCACAATTTTCATGCATAAATATCATAAGAGGAGGGAGGGGGGGGGGGGTGGGTGATTTGTGTATTGTTGTGTTCTAAACAAATTTTTTATTTGTTTTGATAGAAAATATTGGATTAAATTATATTTCTGCATATTTCTGAAATGACCAGAAAGTTTCAAAAAATAAAGGAGTTCAAGGTTTTCGTATTAGAACTTGGAAGTTAGAAAATTTTATTCTTGAATGGACATATGGCTGCCGATTTGTATGAATAAGTGCTCTAATATGATATCTATTTTGTTTAGATGAAAAATAATGATTTGAATTATGTGTCTGTTTATCGCTGAAATGAACGAAACGCACGGAAAGCGCAAAAACTCATGATTTTTCACCTAAGCCTTTAAACTTAGAAATTTTTTGTATAAACCCTATCTATGGCTGCCGAATCATGTAGGGATGTGTTATAAACTAATATTTTCTATGATTGAATGAAAAATAATAGTTTAAACAACCTGTTTACATATTTCTAAAATGACCGAAAAATACTGAAAACAAGAAAACTCATGGTTTTGTGCTCTATAATTCAAAAGTTAAATTTTTATGTATAAATAACACCAAGAGTGGCTGATTCTTATGAATTTAAATTTTAAAATGATTTTTGTTCCATTTACATGAAAAATCTTTGTTCGAACCATGTTTTTACATATTTTTGAAATAGACAGAAAGTACGGAAAGAAGAAGAATTTAGTTTCTACCTTGGTAATACATTCGGCCTATATAAACATTTTTTCCCAATAGTTATAAATTTTATGTGATGTGTTTTGATGATTGTTGACATGTATGTATGTATAATAAATGATAAAATTGCATGTTAGTTGAAGGTATGATCCTAGATAAGCTTAAATGCATTATGGTATACTTAAGGTATCTTAACATTATATTGTGTTTAGAATGCAAATGTGGTTGAGAAATATGGAACTAGATGTTATGATGACTTGATGATGAACATATGGTTATGAGTTGATGAAGTGAAAGGGATCATAAGAGTTAAGCATGACATTTGAAAATTTAATTGTTAAGTTGACATGTATGGAAGTGTAAAGCGAACTAAGATAATTGTTAAAGTGAAATGATATTGAGGTAATAATATTGTGATGACCTTCAAAAGGTATTAATGTGATTGTAATGTGATATCGAAAGCCTATAAGGCCTAAGTATGCAAGACTTTTAAAGTCAACATGTTATGTGCAAGTGATGAGTACACCTATGTGTGGACTCTAAGTGTATGTGTATGCTCTATGTGCATGGGTAGTTATGGGATAGGAGCATCATGAGTAAATAAATACTAAGTATTAAATTAAATATTATGTTAGAGTTTGAGGAGCTTTAGAAGTGCAAAGGGACTACGTATACTAGGAGCAAAGGAACCCCATGGTGAGTAAACTCTATATTCCTGCTTTCAGTGTGAGTAAACGCCATGTTCATGTTATAAGTGTGAACAACATTATGTTGTATTATAAGAATGTGATATATTGTTATGTAAGCATTTGCGATCTTTGAAACCCAAGTTTCTTTTATCTAAAAATTTAATTAAGTGATTTCTTTGTAAAACTTGGGTTGCCAAAGGACATTTGGTCCAAAACTATTTTGTTTATCCAATGAGAATTTCTTGTGATTATCACCCTAACGTATATTCTTTCTGGAACTACACTATTCTCATATCTTTTGTTCAAAACAATAAACTGCTATTGCTATTGGGATACATGTTATTGATGGCTTAAATGTTATTGTTATATATGATTACCATTAGCTCTTGCTATGGTACCTTTAACCTTTTTTTTTTTTTTTTAATGTAGAAATCCTCATACTGATGCAAGTAATCATCGGCTATGTGCTCCTCGTACCGATGCGAGTAATCATCGGCTATGTGATCCTCGTACCGATGCGAGTAATTATTGGCTATGTGTTTGAGTGATTATGGCAATAGCCTTCACTCTATGTGTTCAAGTGATTATGGCAGTAGCCTTCACTCTATGTGTTATAAGTGTGATTTTTGTGAACCTTTGCAAACTATGAATCATGAGCTATAAGTTATGGGTTATGAGCCCTTTCTAAGGGATATGTGTTATTGTACAATCACTATTGTTTACTCATTGAGATCATCTATCTCACCCTTTTTCTTTGTGTGTTTCTAGGTGAGCATTATGAGAAGGGAAGGTGGTGGCTCAAGCATCCTACTTCGCTTGGGGAATTCCCTGTCCAAGAAAATTAGTTTAATATGTCATGAAGAGTTATCCATAGACACTTTGGGAATATTCATTTTTGGATGTTTATTTTGAAATGTTATCCTTCCAGGTTTTAATTAAATTCTAAATATTATTTTCTTATGGATTATGTTAAAAGTATATTTTAATTATGCTTCCGCAACTTAAGGTTTTCAAAAAAAAAAAGGGTTTATTTAAGTTAATGTAAGAGGTTTTGGTACGATTCTAGGTAGTATTTGTATAATTATAAGTGGATTCTACGGATGTGGGTGATCTATATCTCCCTATATTCTAGGACCGTCATGTCTCAAAAGTTGGGATGTGACATAATGCTACTCCTATCACTTTGAAAAATGAAGTCAATTCCATTTTCCTCTTTGAAATTAATTCTTTTCCCTTTACAACCTATACAAGCATTATATATAGATTACCAATCCATTCCTAATATAACATCAAATTCTAGGACTTTTAGCTCAATTAGATTTGCAAGGAGTCTCCTATTTTCAATTTCTATTATACGATCCTTATATATTTGTTTTATCTCTACAATTTCTCCTAAGGGTGTGGTTATAATCAAAGGTTTATTCATCACCTCTTTATTCTTATTTAATTTCTTAGCAAAATATGGTGAAATAAATGAGTCTGTTGCAACATTGTGGGACGTGTAAGCATCTTGTTGATTAAGTACATAAACTCTCCCTTTTCCTCTACCTTCCATAGCTTGCACATTGTTTGAAGATTGTCCGGCACCACAGCTTCATCCTCCCTGTCCATGATTTTCTATTCAATTCATTTTCACCATGGGCTGTGAAGCTTTTATAGTCATCCTTGGGTTGACAATTATCAAACAATCCTTTATATAATGTCCCATTTGTCCACAGCATAGGCATGCTCTCGTGGCTCTTCAACAGGCTCCTCTATTTTGTCGTCCACATATAATGCAGGTAGATATGGAATGGCCTTGTTGTCTTGTTTGATATGTGTTAATGTTGCCTATGGATAAGGCAACTGAAACACTTCTAGCTCGAACTTAACTTTGTCCTCCCATTTGAGGATAGTGTGGAATAGATATTAAGGGCATACATTCAGGACCCTTACTTTGGGCCAGGCCTCCCTGTCGTTGGTTGCTCTGTCCTTTGTTCCTTCCCTTAATTTTTTGCTTCCTCTTTACTCATTTAGGTCTTTCCACCTTATGTCGTGTCTACATAAGTTTAGCTTTATCAATGAGTTTGACCATGGTAGGGAAATTAGTAATGACCAAAACATTATATAAGGGAGCAATCAATCCTCTTCAGAATTGATCGACCTTACTTACTTCGGTAGGTCCTGTTGAGAGGCATATTTGCTCAGACATTTGAATTCCCAAGCATACTTTGACACAGACATTTTGGGCTTCTCCTTCAATTGCTTAAATTAGAGGGATCGATTCTATCTCTCTCCTTCAGTTAAGAATTCATCCATTAATCTCTGTTTAAATTCAACCCATGTGGGAGGATCATCTCCATATAACTAATCCTCAATCTCCTTCTAGAACCATTCCCATGCAAGAATTCTTGAGTTATAGCCTTACCAATTCAATTAATTTTTCATTTGAGCATGATAGTCTTTGAGCTACCTTATCTAATTCCTCTAGAAACTCTTAAGGATCTTCCCCTTCTTCTTCATTAAACTCGGGAGCTTTCATTTTCTTAATATCATTCACTGAAACCCCTTCTTCTAGTAACATTCTTCTTCAAACATGACATGGTGCCCTTGGCAAAAGAAGAGGATTATCCCCAACTCTGGGAAGAGGTGGCACTATTGGTGATGGAGGTGGTGGAGGCATTTCCTGCCTTCTCCTTAATTCTTTAAGTTGTTGCCTTAGTTCTTGATTCTCTTGTATTAATATGTCCATGTCCGCTGGCAATCCTCATTCCTTTGTATCTTATGTATGTTGTCTTGATTGAGATGGCTCTTTATCATTCTCTCTTATGGATGCAACATTAGATGCTGCATCTAGAGCAATGCTCTAGGCTTCTTGAGATCTTTGTCTCTCTTGCTTTATTCTATGAGGCAGCATCTAAGTCACAATATTAACAATACTCTTCTTTGTTCATCGCATATTTATCATATTATATAAGATATATATATCATTCACAATCACCCAATTATTATTTACTATTCTTTTTTTGTTTTATAACCTTATTAGTTTATAACTTCTAGCTATTTCATATAAACATATCATTCACCAATGTCATATATCATCTGATCTCTTGTTTAAACATATCATAAATCAATTCAATATCTTTTAGATATCTTTCATAACACAATTAAGGAAACATATAATGCTATGGTCTAATTTCCCTTCTCAAAGATCCTATTACAAAAACACAAATGGGAAATTTCATGAAAGCACTAAATAATTTAGCCACAATTTCAAGAGTACAATGGGAAAGGTCAAAACATAGAGAGTCAAACATAATCACAAAAAAAAAATTTTCACAATTGTTTTTTTTTTTTTTTTGAGAACTAGGTACAGGTTCTAACACGACTAAGGTGGGATGCCATTGCATGGCAGTAAGCCAACAAGCCGTAGCATACTGGCCAGCCTCAGTGCCTCACAACAAGGCTTAGAGAGCTGCAGCTAGGTGCTACTGTGAATTCTCAAAATTGCATCCTTGGGATTTAGATACAGCTTGACACTTGTTAAGATTAGTGCGCTACATATACGGCGGTCCTTTAGTCGGTTAGCAGGCAGTGGTCAAAGGGGTAGTGCCCCTTGTGGGGTGAGGGACACCACCCTATTAAAAAATAAATTTCCTGAATCTTTTCACCTCCAGTTGATTGCTTTTTAGTTATGAACCCATACAATCAAACCGAGCTCAAATCGGATCAGAAACGGACCAAAACTAGCCAAAACAGTGTGAAACTAGATTAAACCAGCAAGTCAGCGGTGCACTAGGTGTGCCACCGCATCGAGCAGCAGGCTTGGCTTGCCAGCTGTAGGGTAGCACACTCACCCTACCGATAGCATGGGTGTGCTGCCTGATCAGCCGGCACGCCATTGATGCAGCTATGCCGGCCGACGTGCCGCCAGTGCCACCTCTAAAATTCAGCGGCACCCTTCCAGCTACTCTATAAATAGAGTCCTCATTTCAACTATTTAAGATGGATTCCAAGGAAGAAACTCTCATATATTGCTCTACTTGTTGTGCTGAAATTCTCCTTGAAATTTGACAATGAAATCTATCATTTCCTGTTCTTTTAATTCGCATTTATTGCATTATTTTGCTAACCTTTTGCTATTAAGGTTCAGCTTTAGGGTTCCAAATCCAAGGTGAAGCTTAGATCCAGAGCTAAACTCATTCTGCTCATCCAAAAATCAAGAAAAGCAAAGGTATAATTCCTTTTTTTTTCTCAAATCTAGAATTCTCTTTAGGTCTAAAATAGAAAAGATCTAAAATTTATTAATTTAAAGATCAGAATTAAATGAATAAACCAAACCAACATTTTCTCAGAACCCCTCCTTTGCAAAAAAGAAGATCTGTGTGGGGTTTGATTCCTAATCAATGGAATATGCAAGCATGCCATTTTGTTAGGCATCAATTCCAAAATCTTTTTAATAACATTCCCCCCCCCTCTAAACTTTGTTATTCATTTGCATTAATGCTTTATTTTTAATTTTTAATTTTCATTTCTTATAATTTAATTAAGGAATGTATGCTTTTCTTAGTACCCATAAGGGCTAGAGAAACGATCCTCTTTATTTTATTCCATTTTGATTTTGTAATAATTGAGTAAAATTTATTCTTCACTTATTCATTTACAATTGTCATTTCATTTTATTCTGCCATATATATCTATTTCATTCATCATTTTATTCTTGTTCATGCGTACATGAAAATTCATTTTCTTTTTAAGAGTTATTTTGCAACTTTTAGCCAAACTGAAGAAAATCATATTTTCTCAATTTGTGTAATTACCAAAACCTAATCCCTAAGTCTTTTTTGATCACTCGCGGATTAGTGTTCTTTTCTGTTGGGATAAATCAAATATTTTTTAAAGTCAATCATTTTGGGTTTTCTTTAATTTTTCCAATTAAAACAAGTAAATTAAAGTGGTGACTCTCTTCCATAAACAACAAATTACAAAGTATAATTTTCTAAACTCACAACAAATTCTAATAGTGGAGTTTCTCTAGAAGAGCATTTCAATTCCTCAGCAGATTAGACCGCTGCTCGAGCGAGGCCTAATAGCTACTTGTTGCACACCAGTCTCCAGCAACCCCCTTGCGACCCTCCTGCGAGCTGTAGCTGAGAGTTGCTTACTGCACACCAATCCCAGTGACCCCCCAGCGACCCTCCTGTGAGCCGCAACTAAAAATGCCTCCCAATTAGATAATGACTTAATATTTCTTTAAGACCCAAATCCTAATGAAGAAACTACAATCTTGTCTAAAATAATTCCTTTATCTACTCTAAATTGGGGTTTAATTCTCCATAAAACACAATTAACACATATAAAGAGGGAAGTAATACTTTACTCAAAGATACTTATTTATTTATAACTCATTTAACATTAGTACATCATATGTACACAAAAGAGTTCATATGCATCCCATTAGTGATCTTTCATATTAACCTACCCATTATATATACATACATACTGATGGTTTCACCAAAATCTACGCCAAAATTTATCTATTTTTCTTCCTATTTTCTTAATTCTTTACACCTCGGTCTCCATTTTTAGCTTCACTTTCCCCAGGGCCCACACATCTATGACCCATCGACAACAGTGAGGAGGATAACATATGCATTCTAATAGGGCATCCTTCTTCCGAATGATCTAGTCTTCCATAGGCTACACATAAATGTTCAAGAAATTCCAGCATAACATCACGGAAAGGTAGGAGTGGCTCTACTTCTGGATTTTGGTCCATATGTTTAACCTGAGCTAACTCCTATTTCACATTTTTCATTATTCTTTTCAAGTTCCTTACTTCTTCCCTCAACATATGGAGTTCCCTCATCACTTCCTCATACTGTGCTCTCATCCTTATTACCTAAACAGGATCAAGATCCTCTTTTGGGTCTATCTCCGTGAGCTCAAGTGGAGCAGCCAAAGCAGCATCCGATACTTCCCTTTCTCTCACAGGGTTATGGATTTGTGGCATCTACATCCATAGTCAAGCAATATAACACAACATTACAATACACTATGACACCATAATGCACAAATAGATTGCAAAGATAAGAGAATAACTTAACACATATCATTAATGCAAATCTACTTTAACAACATAAATAAACAATAATAAGGATTCCTATACTTTATGGTTTAAGCTATAGCTCCTATAACTATTAAGCCTAAATAGGACTTAAACCATGCTCTAATACCAACTCTGTCATGACTCAAATTTCTAGATCATGATTGTCCTAGAGTTTAGGGAGACTTAAGGTCACCTAAACTCGTAGAACATTGTTAATCTTATTAACATCTTATGTATATTCCATTTTGCAATCTTTCCCAAGATTGGAACCATATACACTACCATTTCTCATTATTATTTCAATCATTCATTCATAACCATAATAGTGCCATCTCATAATCATAATTGGAACATCATTATAAGTAATAACTAATGTTATCCATACATTGTTAATTACTAGTACAATTACATCACATAACAAGTATTAATAGTTGTTTACAATAGTCTTCAAAATGACATACTTTAACACTATGCCTTAGGATACCATGGAGCTCTAGATTGTTTATCACCAAAATGGTATAGCAAGACCAAATAACACTTTAGTAAGTCCTAAGCAAGAGTGAAGCTTAGAGTTACCTTGCTAACGGAACACTTCAACCTAGAAAATCATAAGCAACTACGAGATGAGACAAGCTTAGTAAGTACTTAGTAATATAATGTAATCAAGCCTTTTTCCTTACAAAAATTATTGAATCACCATTTCTTAATGTATACCCGAAATGACATTTAATGAGTTTATATGATTGCCTATTGGTTGATAAATCCTTTGAGAACCCGCATCTCCCTTGTGTGACGTAAACCATGATGGACCTTTTGCTTAGGTTCCATGTTTGTTTAGTAATAAGATTGATTGATATGTCAACATACTATCCAAAGAATTCCCATTATGGACCTTGAATATGCCTATTATGAATACCCATGACTAAGCAGAAATCCTCTTTGATGTGAGGAAAAACATCAAACCTTGTGCACTTAGTATAAGCCTATGAGTAGGGCGTCGTGATAGGTTTTGACAATGACTCAAACAAAGCAAATTCAGCTCCAATGGATAGTAAATATCTTCTTCCCATATAGGTCAAGTTTGAAAGGCCATAACTTTCAACTATGGATGAGTTATAGGGCCATAATCAAAACTCATTCAGAGACCTATAAGGGTTTACCCGACATTGCCTACTTTTTGGCCTAAATTATATTGTTTAAAGCTATTTTTGAGGCTTTAAAATTTTTTGTTAATTTTTTTATGCACTTTTGAGCAATTTTGTTGGATTTTAATTCCTAGAGCCCCTCTCACTATTATTATACAACTTGCCTCTGGATATCTCATATCCTAAACATTGCACATACTTTAGCATACATAAGAGTAGACATATTCATATCACTATTCACATTACATGAACTTTTTATGAAATCACATTTAAGTTTTCTCTTAATAGCATTTAGCTAACAATTGTCGCACACATATATTGTAAGCACAGGGAATTTAGCATACCTTCATCATATTCACACTTTGTAAATATTTTTCAAAACATCAATTGCACTAAACCATATCAATAATTGGTAGTTAATTATAACAGGAAATTTATTCCTAATAAAACATATATACATATTCATTTATACACTTTACATATATGTAGTCATTTTCTTTCATACACTCTTTATCCTTACCATCCCATTTTCATAGCATATAGCTCAGTCATATATACTAGTCATATCAAATTATTATTTCTTTTTCCATTGCCATTATGCACATATCATACATCAAATTGAAAGAGTTAATTAAACTTTTATGAGTAGCATGGACCTAGACTTAAAGATAGACTTCAAATGATAGGAAGGAATTCCTATGCTTTATAGTGAGTATATGGATCATTACTAGGGTGGGCTCATTATGACAATGGAGAGATGTTAATCAAAATTGTAATTATGAATCAATTTTCTATTTAACATATAAACAATATCTTTAGTAGAAATAGTAATTTCTTGGAAGCAGAATGCTTCCCACACATATAAATTAAAGAGTGGCGGCCTAAGCCTTGCTTACTCATATGCATCATATTATGTAAGACTGATCAAATGTTATGGTTAAGCGTTCTCCCCAATAAAGGTTGGATACTCTCGACCTACCCGTAGGCTTATACCAACTGCATAAGGTCTAATGTATTACCTCACATCAAAAGGGTATTGCTGATTATCAATAGGCATCAATGGAAAGGTTTATATGGACTTCACAATGGGAAATTCAATCATCACATTATAATGTCAACATGAAAGGTTCACAATGGTCCAATACCGTAAGGAAATATCATATGAAATGAATACTTAATAGGCACTTCATGCTCGATATGAACTACTCATCAACAATGGTTCATAGAATATAGCATATGTCAAATTATATTATTAACTACTCATCTTAGACTTCTTTACTCCAATTGATATTTAACTTTGATGCTAGTAGTGCTCCTTACACTATTAGACAATGTCATTGTCCTTGTCTTTAGATTCTACACATTTGCATTTCAATTACACATTAATCACTTTCTTGTTATGACATTAGTTTAAATTTAACATAACCTATTAACACTTCTATCTTGTTTAGTATAGTACAAACTTATTAATTTTAAGGTCAAGACAAACCATACATATACTTGTTGCTTATTTTAACATTTTCCCTGAGTTATTTTCCAAATGGCCAAATATATTCACTTAAGGAAAGATAATTCCTTGCCTCCCAATTTCCCATTTCAACATCATATTACCCAATTAGAATCAATTTAAATAATTTTCAATATTCAATGGGATTAATTCAACTTTCACCCTCTAATTTTAGAAATGAATTCATTAAATTTGGGGAAAATTATTTCTATTAACTAAAATTTGAAACTAACATCATACAAATCATGTTACACCATCTTTATTCTTAATTGCTCCTTCAATTTTATGAATTCAAGTTCAATTCTCAAAATCCCTAAATTGGTCCATTAGAATTTGGGGAAAACCATCAATTTCCCATCCAAACCACAAATTGTTCATAGATTCATCCAATTAATAATTAAACAGTCAATTCCCATTAATTAATTGAAATTAAATCATTTTATTTCATAAAACCCTAATTCATCCCATTTAGGCCAAATTTGGGGAAAACCTACAATTCATTATCAAATTTCCAAATTAATCATAGAATTATGAACATGCTCGATATGAAATTGGGATATTGCAATGAAAATGGTTTCATCAACAATGGTTTATAAAATATGGCATATGTCAAAATATATTATTAACTACTCACCTCAGACTCTTTTGCTCCAATTTACATTTAACTTTGATGCTAGTAGTGCTCCTCACACTATTGGACAACGTCATCATCTTTGTCTTTAGATTCTACACATTTGCATTTCAATTACATATTAATCACTTCCTTGTTATGACATTAGTTTACATTTAACATAACCTGTTAACACTTTTATCTTGTTTAGTGTGGTAATAACTTATTAATTTTAAGGTCAAGACACACCATACATATACTTGTTGCTAATTTTAACATTTTCCATTAGTTGTTTTCCAAATGGCCAAATATATTCACTTAAGGAAAGATAATTCCTTTCCTCCCAATTTTCCATTTCAACTTCATATTACCTAATTAGAATCAATTTAAACAATTTTCAATATTTAATGGGAATAATTCTACTTTCACCCTCTAATTTTAGAAATGAATCCAATTTCATCAAATTTGGGGAAAATTATTTCTATGAACTGAATTTTGAAACTAACATCATACAAATCATATTATACCATCCTTATTATTAATTACTCCTTCAATTTCATGAATTCAAGTTCAATTCTCAAAATCCCTAAATTGGTCCATAAACCTAAGAATTTGGGAAAACCATCAATTTCCCATCCAAACCACAAATTGTTTATAAATTCATCCAATTAATACTTAAACAATCAATTCCTATCAATTAATTGAAATTGAATCATTTTATTTCGTAAAACCCTAATTCATCCCATTTAGGCCACATTTGGGGAAAACCTACAATTCATTATCAAATCTCCAAATTAATCCTAGAATTATGAAATTCGCATGATAAAGAACCTATATAATCATTCAAACATCAAAAACAAGCATTAGAACTCTAGTTTCCCCCCTCAGCTAAGTTTATGCGCTTAAAATTCTCAAATCTTAAACCAAGCTTCCATAATTTATTTTAACACTTCCTAAACATTTTTCTCCATTCAAAATAACCTTAGATACCTCAAATCAATTTTTGTAACAACCCACATCTACCCTAGGAGTTTTTGTGACAAATTGTGTAAATTTAGGGTTATTATGATAAAATGTATGACTTTATGAAAATTCATGTGTGATGTGATTTATGGGCATGTGACATATTAAATTAATTTTACTATATCTAATATAAATTATTATTGTGAAATAAATAATTTAAATAAAATGCATTAGCATGAAATAATTTATTTTTCATAAAATAAATTTTCATGCAAAAAGACAATTTTTAATCATAAAATAATTTTATGAGTATTTTAAAATAATTTTTAAATAAATGTTTTGGGAAAAATTTTAATAGAAATAATAAGAAAAATATTTTTTTTAATTACCTATAATCAGCCCCAAAATTAATTAAAAAGCCTGAATACCCAAAAGCCCACTACACCAAAACACTCATAACCTATCTTATTAAGGGTAAACTTGGATAGCATCGGATAGTAGGCGACTGCTGGGTTTGGATGGTAGGCAGGTATTGGTTAGCCTTGGTGGGAGGCAGATAGCCTTGGACAGAGGGCAATGACTAGCCTTAGGGGGCAGCAGATAGCCTCAAACGGGGGGCGGTGGACACAAGCCTTGGGCAAGAGACTTGCCTTAAACAAGCAGGTGAAAAGCCTTGAACTAGTCGGGCAGGAATTAAAGAGAAACCCTCCAACTTGCTTTGCAAAGCAAGGAGCAAATGCAAAGCGGTTTGCTTGAGGTTATTGCTTTTCAAGCTCCAGAAGTTGGTCTTTTGTAGTGTGGGGAGGCCCTCTATATATAGGAGGAGGGTTGAAGCATAGAAAACACAAATTTCCAATGTGGGATTACAAAAAATTGAATTTTTGCCATAGTTGCCACTGAGAACTTTGCGGCGCCGCAGAGCTCTTTGCAGCAACAGGCCTATTTTGGCCCGTTTTGCCTTTTTCGCCCGTCCTTGCAAGTTTCTCGTCCATTTTACACAATTCTAGTTGCGTCATACTCATTACTCAGTCCCAAATAATTTAAAAGGGTTCAAATATCAAAAAAAAAATTTAATTTTTTCCATTTTGAGAGTTTTTGGCTTTTAAAGGTTTGTTCACTGAGTCTAAATGCTTCTAAGGTTCAAATGCATACTGAAAGATGAAAAATTAAGGGTTCATAACCCTGCAAGGGAGGAGACCCTTGACAAAAAGGAGGACCTTGAGGAGCACCTGGATCCTCATTAGGTCTATAGTAAGATTCAGAAATTGGAGGATAACTATTTGTACTTGAAAGAGGAAAACTAACGTCTTAAGTTTATGGTTCATGCCTTGAGAGAGGATGTAGAGTAGCTCAAGGCAGGGATTATTAAGCACATGGGAGAATACTCACTAGAGAGGTCTTTGTCTTCAACTAGTCACCAACCAGATGGAGATCTTCTCTATTATTAAGGTGGCAACAGTGGCCATGTCGCTCTCAATTGCCCTGGTGGTGGACACACGAAAGCTAGGATTAGTAGTTGGTGATGATTGATGTAACAATATAGTACTTTATATGATATGAATGATATTTTCTTTGACTGCCTAGTTGCTTAGTAGAAAGTGATTTCTTTTGCTGCTATGATATGATTGACTTATCCTGATAGGAGATTATTTTCATACCATGAGATATATGCTACTTAATTATGATATGTGATACGTGCTAAAATACGTGATATGTGATATGTATATGACATTTGCTTAGTAATATGATATGATAAATATCTATGATAAATGTATGATGATTATGCTAGTACAATAGTGGGGTTGAATGGGTTAGAAAAGGGGTTAGTACTAAATTCCCTTATCATGATAAGTAGAATGCCTCTCGAAAAGAAGGTTCGCACAGCTACCTAGCCTGTCAGGGCAAGTGATGATGTCATATCGAACACTACATTAAATGCTGCCTCTACACCTAGACAGTAAGAGAAAGATTCGATTCGAGGGCACCATCTATGGGCTCTAATAAGCAAGCATCATCGTAAGAGGTGCAAGCTATGTATGAGGAAATGAGAGACTTGCATAAGGAATTAGAAGAGCTGCAAGCTCAAAGGCGGAAAGTGCCGACAACACAAGAAAAGAATGAAGTTCGACCATATACGGTTGTGGCACCTGCTCAGAGGGAGAGGAAGCAGTTACCCAATAAAGGGATGACTATTTTAGAGTTCAAGAAGCTACAGCCACCTATATTTGGTGGTGAGAAGGGTGATAACCCAAATGAATTCTTGGATGAGATAGACAAGCTAGTCCGTCAACTATCTTGCTCAGATGCCTAAGTGATCGAGTTGGTAGGACTTTAACTCAAGAAAGAGGCGTGGTATTGGTACGAGAGGAATATGGAGGAGACACTTTATGGAGCTAACCCACCTATATGGGCAGAGTTTAAGCAGGAAATAATGGATCAGTTCTTGCCTAAAGGTGAAAGGCAAGATAGGGCACTGCAGTTCAAGTAGCTGAAGCATAAGCCTAGGATGTCAGTGTTTGAGTATGCTAAAGAGTTTAATTGACTTAGCAAATTTGCTATCAACATTGTGCCTACTGATGCTAGCTGCGTCAACCGCTTCTTAAGAGGGTTGATCACACCCCTATTCAACTTATTAGCAGCAATTGAATTGTTGACCTTGGCTAGGCTAATAGATAAGGCCAAGATAATGAAGAAGAGATATAAGGTTGAGAGAGCCGAACGAGAGCAATAAGGAAAGCATAAGAATAAGGGTCATGAAGGCCAATATAGAGGGGGAGAAGGCCCATGGAAGGAATTTTTAGCATCTTTAACACCTGGACCACGGAATGGTCAAGTAAAGCAGGACATTCCCACTTATGGAAGGTGTGGGAAAAAGCATCCTAGTGTGTGCTGAAGAATTTCTGGTACATGCCTAAGGTGTGGGCAAATGGATCATTTCATTGAGGACTACCCTTGGACAAGAAATGTAGGAAATGTGACCTCGACTCCTCCACCACTTGGACCATCTCAACCTCAAGGGCAGAGAGCCAATAATAAGAGACACAACTAAGACTTCTGTTAGTAATGGGTAATTGTTAGTCTAGTGGCATAGGATTTAAATGACATGCATGATATTATATGTTCACTTAGCTAGTTGGCTTTAGTTTGATCCTCTTTTACCTAGGAGATGATTGACTTTTTTAAAAAAATAATAAGAGAGCTCATTATGCTTCTATGATATGTGATACCTGTTAGGTGATATGTGTTGTGATGTGATATTATACGATGAGTGCTCATGTTAAAGACATGTTAAGTATGATAATTAGATAGTGGGGTTAAGTGGATTAGAAGGGGAAGTGGACTAAATTTTGGATCCAACTGAGATTAATGATAGGTAGGTATAATGTTATAAGGTCTGAAATGCTTACATGTTACAATGGTTTGATATAAGAAATATATGGAGTTGTTAATGATAATTATGGTTAGTGCCATAAGAAGAGAAATGATAGTTAGTAATGACCAATAGGACAACGAAACAAATTAGTTACATTATATATGAATAAATTGGTATTATGAGGTAGGTGAAGTATATGTTTAAGGACTTTGAGGTAAACATTGATGGATAAAAACTTTATGTGGAGTTGTTAGAACTTGGTATACTAGGATTCAATGTGATCTTAGGAATGGATTGGCTATACAAGTATGAAGCTTGTATTGACTGTAGAGACAAATTAAGCAGAATTTCTTTTAAGAAGGGGAGATATAAAAGGATAAGTAATCTCAGACTTGTAATGATGATAAAAGGATAAGTATGATGCTAGTAGAGATTCTTTAGTGATGAGATTCCTTTGAGCATATAGGTTGTGATCAGAGTATAAGGATTTGAATTTTTATAAAGTAATAGATGTTAAGGCCATACGAATTGTAAATTTGAGGATCCATAAGGACTTGATCTATGAGGGTGTAAAATGATTTAATTCAAAATTTTATATGATTTAAGATAAAATGTTTTAGATTTGATTTGATTATATACTTGTGTCTAGTGTGTCTGCCTAGATGCATCGAGTTTTGCTTTACAAAATCATACATCATGAACCGCATCAAGCATTCATTAAGGTTACATGTTACATCCAAGGATGAAAATGTTTTTATTCTTACAAATGATTCTACGCAGTTTTGAAAATTAAATAGTTTTGAACATACCTGAAAGAGATTTGAGTCCTCTGGAAGAGAAATGTTTTAAGGTGTTAGATACAATAATGTTCAATTGAGGTTACTAGAAAATTTAGTAGTGATCTTTAGTATGGAAATAATTTTTATTGAGATAACCTAGAATGGCATAGATTTGGAAAGATATAAGAGTTGCATAGAGATTTCATCGAATAGCAATGGTATTAGAAGGTTTATTATTTTAATATGGATAAGCTGAATGATTAGGAATGTGAAGCATAGCAAGATGTAAGTGGAAAACCTAAATTATCAAATATTAATTAGAGTTATTAATTTGGAATTATCTATTGGATTCTTATATGATTAATGTGATAAATAATGAATGAAAGTGGTGATTAAGGTGTTAGTATGGATGTTAATACTAATGGAGATATAAGGAAAAGTAATGCTTGGGATTATATGTGATTAAAGGAGAAATTAAAGGTTCTACTACTTTTGTTCAAGGTTAAGGGATGCAAAATTATTAAGGATTAGTTTAAGATTTGTTTGAAAAAGAGATAAACATAAGTATAGTTTAAGTTGAAGATTTACCAGTGTGATTTTGATAGATTGTGAGTATGTGCCTTATTACATTCAATATGTTAATTGTAGTTAGATCTTGTGTTTGAGTAGCGCAGTAGAAGCGTGGCGGAGAAGTTAAGCAGAGTATGTTGTGCTATTGGATTTGAAAATTTGAGGATGAATTTTTTTTTGGGGGGGGGGGGGGGGGAGAATGTAACAACTCACATCTATCCTAGGAGTTTTCATGACAAATTGTGTGAATTTAGGGTTATTGTGACAAAATGTGTGACTTGATGAAAATTCATGTATGATATAATTTATGGGTATATGGCATGTTAAATTAATTTCAATATGCCTAATATGAATTATTATTGTAAAATAAAAAATTTAAATAAAATGCATTAGCATGAAATAATTTATTTTTCATAAAATTAATTTTCATGCAAAAAGGCAATTTTTAAGCATAAAACAATTTTATGAGTATTTTAAAATAATTTTTAAATAAATGTTTTGGGGAAAATTTTAATGGAAATAATAAGAAAAATATTTTATTTTTAATTATCTATAATTAGCCCCAAAATTAATTAAAAAGCTCAAATACCCAAAAGCCCACTCCACCAAAACACTCCTAACCTAGCTTATTAAGGGTAAACTTAGAAATTGCACCCCAAACTCTAATATATAATGAGAATTTTGGCCAGCCCTTGATTTCCAGCAGCCACCATTCTGTTTTCAGCATTTTGACAGAAAAATTCTCTCAAAATATTTCTCTCTGCCGAAATTCTCAAAAACACTTTTAACTTTGCGATTTCGCGACCGTTTCGTAAGTTTTTCTTTTCATTTCAAATTTCTAGTTGATTTTTTTTATGAAACTAATCTTGGAAAAATTATTTTCAACTGAATATTTACTAATTTTACTAATAAATTTTGGGTTAGGTGATTTATTGGGAGAAAAATCAATTTTTCTACCAAAAGCACCAACCTCTCTACGCGATTTCTCCAAAGATGATTCCTACTACTTAAAATTGAAATTTTCATGCATAAACATTACTGGGGGTGATTTTTACATATTTTTGTTCTAAACTAATTTTTGATGTGTTTTGATAAAAAATATTGGATAAATTATATTTCTGCAAATTACTGTAATGACCAAAAAGTTTAAGAAAATAAAGGAATTCAAGGTTTTTATGCTAAAACTTAGAAGTTGGAAAATTATATGATTTCTTGTACATATGGCTGCCAATTTGTGTATGGAGGAATTATAATATGATATTTGTTTTTTTGGATGAAAAATAATGATTTAAATCGTGTGTTTGCAAATCATTGTAATGAACGGAAAGCGTGAAAACTCATGATTTTTACCATAAAACTTGAAACTTGGAATTTTCATGCATAATTATGATAAATGGCTACTGATTCACACATAAAGATGTTCTAAACTGATATTTGTTGTAATTGAATAAAAAATAATAGTTTAAACCATTTGTTTACATATTATTGTAATGACCGGGAAATACTGAAAACAAGAAAAATCCAAATTTTGAATTTTTATGTATGAAACATACCTATTGCTGTCGATTCATGTAGATTAATGTTCTAAAAAGATTTTTATTGTGTTTACCTAAAAACTTTTGATTCAAACCATATTTTTACATATTACTGTAATAGACAGAAAGTGCGAAAAGTAAGAAAATTTAATTTTTCCTTTAATAAGAGCATTTGGCCTACATTGGGATTCTTATCTCAATGTCCATAATTTTTGTGTGATGTATTTTAATAATTATTGATATATATGAATGAATGATAAATGATTAAATTGCATGTTAGTTGAAGGAATGACCTTAGACAAGACTAGAGGCTATTTAGTATACTTAAGGTATCTTAACCTTAGGTTGTGATTAATATGTGAATGTGATTGGATAATATGGAAGTAAGTTGTGTGATGATTTGATAATGAATTAGTAATCTTGAATTGATGAAGAGATTGACTGAATGAATTGGGCATAAGAGATAGGCATGACACTTGAAAGGTTATTTGTTAAGTTGACATATATGGAAGTGTTAAGTGTACTAAGAAGATTGTTAAAGTAAATTGATATTATGGTAATGATATTATGTTGACCTTAGAAAGCTATTAACATAATTGTAATGTGTTTTCATATGGGCCTACAAAGGCTAAGTGTACAAGACTTTTAAACTCAATATGTTATGTGCAAGTAATGAGTGCACTACTATATGCAACCCTAAGTGTATGTGAATGTTATATGTGCATGGGGTAGCTATGGGATAGGATAGCATCATGATTAAATAAATACTAAGTATTGAATTAAATATTATGTTAGAACTTGAGGAGTTTTAGAGGTCAAAAATGGCTACATATACTAAGAGCTAAGGAACCATAAGGTGAGTAAATATTATGCTATTGTTACAAGTTCAAGCTATCATGATTATGTTATAGGAACCTTTGAGATTCTTGAAACCTAAGTTCACTTCCATTTTAAATTTGACTAAGTGATTTCTTTGTTAAGCTTGGGTTGCTAAAGGACATTTGGTCCAAAGCCATTTGTGATTATCCAATGATAAATAATTTTTGTGAATATTACCCTAACTTATATTCTTTCTGGAACTACACTATCATTGTATCTCTTGTTCGAAAGTTAAACTACTATTGTTATTGGGATACTTGTTATTATTACCCTATGTGATATTGTTATTTGTGATTACCATTAGCTCTAGCTATGGTACCATTAACCTTTTATGCAGAAATCCACATGCCGATGCTGGTAATCATCAAAACCTATGCAAATGGTCTTAACCCGATGGATAAGGGTTATGTATCCACCTCAGCTAGAAGGAGTGGTTCTAGCCATAAAGCCTGATTAGTTTTATGACTTTATAAGTAATGGGTTGGGAGTTAGAATTTGGAATGAGGCCACCTCTCCCTTGAGTGAATGAACTAGTATAGTCATTTACTCTTATTGGGCAATAAATGTTTTTAAGTGTGATTTCTGCAAACCTATTAAAGTGAAAATCTTGCTAAATTGAAAACTATGAAACCATGATTTGTAAATCATGAACTATGTGTTATATGCAATGGGCTTTCCTTAAAAATGGGATATATGATATCATTTATGCTATATGAGGTGGCTCCAGGTGAGTAATATGAGGAGGCAAGGCGATGGCTCAAGCATCCTACTTCACTTGGGGAATTCCTTGTCCAAGATAATTAGTTTAATATGTTATGAATAGTTATCCTTAGACACTCTGGAAATATTTATTTTTGGATGTTTATTTTGAAATGTTATCTTTTGAGGTTTTAATTGGATTCTAAATATTATGTCCTTATGGATTATGTTTAAAGTATATTTTAAGTATGCTTCCGCAACTTAAAGTTTTCTAAAAAAAGAAAAGGGGTCTATTTAAGTTAATGTAAGAGGTTTTGGTACGATCTTAGGAGGTATTTGTATAAGTATAAGTGGGTTCTATGGGAGTGGGTGACCTTACGTCTCCCCATGTTCTAGGATTATCATGTCTCTAAAATTAGGATGTGACAATTTTAGAACACTTCCTTTTTTTATTTCACCAAAGTGATCGCAATCCACATGTGGTGTAGCTTAGTAACTTTTCTTTACTTATTATCACATATTAAACCTTAAATTCTCAAACTCAAATTTCGTATTTAATCAAAGAACATATAAAATAAATATTTCCTAATAGTATTCTCTTTTGGCTAGTTCATATAGATGGGAAATTGAAGAAAATTTACCACTAAAATACTAATCTCATACTTGGAACATATAAAGGAAAATATGAGCATAAACTCTTACCTTGGAAAGCCTTGTTTTGAGTTGCTATGGGTGGTGGCTGAATTTTATGAGAGTGTTACCAATTTATGTAATACCTAAGTCTTTCATAGCTTATTCTAGTCACTAGTAAAGAATGTTAGTAACAAAGAAATTACTAATAATGCTAAAATACTAGATCTTT
This sequence comes from Reutealis trisperma, assembly GCA_947687605.1. Classification (NCBI taxonomy): domain Eukaryota; kingdom Viridiplantae; phylum Streptophyta; class Magnoliopsida; order Malpighiales; family Euphorbiaceae; genus Reutealis; species Reutealis trisperma. Next base: position 195,205 of record CANTUT010001128.1, read on the forward strand.
AAATGTTAGTGTAGTATAAAGATGAAAGAAATCAACAAGGAACCCTGTGATACTCCTTCAATTATTTGCCTAGTACATGATCTTATTGTGACTAATTATGCTTTAATGTTTTAAATAGAGTTTATATGATTGCTAATAATGTATGCAAAGAAGTTAGAGAATATAAATTTGAAAGTTATGGTGAAAGGAAAGAAAATAATTTAAAAGGAAAACTTCAAAGCATGTTAATAGGCTTATGGGCCTGTTAATGGGCCTTGAAATAATAAGGGCCCAAGCCCAACATAAGGAGGCTGACTCAAAAGGCCTAAGAGTAATAAAACATCAAATGCTTATGAGCTAAAATGATGGCCTAAGACAATAAGCAAAATATGTTGTAGAGAGTGAGTCATAAGAATTTGACTAACTAGTCACAAAATTAACTAAGTCAAAATCCTAAATCAAGTTAAACTCTCACTTTTCCTACATATGAGTCTAGGTTCACTTTGAGCACTCCAACACCTTATGATAATCGTCACCATGGTAGAGAGAATCCTAGTTATCCAACTAGATCCAATCTTAGCCTTTCATTAAGATTAAACCTTAACTGTTGGATCTAGCTTAATCAAATCCTCACCATTCTACTAATCATCATCATCATCATATTTTATATATATATATATATATATATATATATATATATATATATATATATATATATATATATATATATATATATATATATATATATATATATATATATATATTTATGTTACGCAACAATACTTTGCCTATCTCTACACCAAAAATCTCACACAAAATAAAGGATTACTCTCTACACCAATTTCAATAAGAGCTTTAGCAAATCAAAGCTAACCAAGGTGAGGAATTATGCCCATCTTCTCTTTTCTATATTCTAAGGTTGATTTTAGTGATTTGGTTGTTTAAAAATCTCTTCACACCATATGATGAGTTCGGCCAAGTTAGTGTGATTATACGTAAAATGTAGTCTTGAATGATTTTAGATGAAATGTGGAGATTTAACTAAAGAATTAAAGGATTAATGGAAAGATAGGAGGAGAAAACATGAAATGGACCTAAGTAACACTAAAGGGAAGTTTGGCCATATTAGTGAATAACTAATAAAGTATTCCATATTCTAATTAAGTACACCTATGGCTATTTTAGATGAAGAAAAATGAATTAGAAGTGTTAGAATGACTTTTGAGAATATGATTTAAGACTTAGAAATCTTAGAGGCGTAAACATAGTTAAAAAAGGAACTAGGTGTTCTAATAATAAATGGTGATAATTAAGTGATCATACATGTTATATTTAATGTTAATTTCATAATTCTACAATTAGTTTAAAGATTTTAAGAGGAATTATGAGTTTTCCCCAAATTTGATATAAGTGGGACAAATTAGGGTTAATATGAATAAGAGTGAATTAACTCAAAATGACTAGTGGGAATTGATTGCCTAGGTGTTAATTTGATGAATCTATAGTCAATTTGAGATTTGAAAGTGAAATTGATTGTTTTCCCCAACGTCTAGGGTTTATGGCACAAATTGGAAATTTTGAGATATAGACTTGAAATCATAAGATTGAAAGAAGGATTTAGCTTGGAAATAATTAGAAATAAGAATGAGTATGTGTATGATATAATAAATACATCTCTATTATAAGTTGTGGTAATAAACAAGTAAGAGATAAAATTTGTAACACCACTAGCTACTAATTGTCATGTAATTGAAATATGATGGGAGTGGAACTTCAAGTCAAAGGCAAAAAAATTACTGAAGACCATGAAGGACATTAAATGAATAAAAGAATGAATAAACTATAGGCGCAAAGGAGTTAAGGTGAGTACTTAGTAATATAATGTAATCATGCCTTTTTTCTTGCAACCATTATTGAATTACCATTCCTTGACATGTACTTGAAATGATGTTTGATATATATATGGTTGCCTATTGATGATTGAACCTTTTAGAAATCCACATCTTCCTTATGTAATATTGACCATGATGAACCTTTTTCTTGAGTCCTATGTTTTGTGCAATGATAAGAATGATTAATATGCCAAACTATCTACTATTGAATTCCTATTGTAGACCTTGGATATGTCTTTCATTGAAAACCATGAATAAGCATAAATCCTTTCTGATGTGAGGAATTACATCAAACCTTATGCACATGATATAAACCCATGGGTAGGGTGAGAGTACCCAACCTCTGTTAGGGGGGAACGCCTAACCATATGCCTCGATCAGTCTTGCATAATATGATGCATGCAAGTGAGTAAGGCTTAGGCCACTTTTTAATATCTATGTATGGGAGGCTTTCCACTTCCAAGATATATTATTTCTGCTAAAATGCATTCTAAAAGTCCAATATGACCAATTTTGATTAACATCACTTCATTGCTACCTTGAATTAATCCAAGTGTTGACCGTTATATTACCTTTATGTTATGTTATATTATTATGTACTCACTAAGCATGTCTCTTCCCGTAGTTGTTTATAATCTTCTAGGTCAAGGTGAATCGTTAACAAGGTAAATTCTAGGTTATGCTTCATCGCTTGGGATTTGCTAAAAGTGCTAAGTTTTTATGTTGCTTAAGTCCTTTTGAGGATAATCAATTAGAGCTCCATGGTGTGTAAAGGTTTAATATTAAAGTATGTTGTGTTGGAGAGTAATGTAAACAATTAATAATATTTGTTATGTATATGTATACTTATAATAGTATGTAAGAATGTATGGATAGTATGTGTTAATGTCTATGAATGATATTCTATTCGTAGTCATGAGATGGCACTAAAGTGTGAAGGTTATAAATGAATGGTTAGAGTAATTATAGGAAATGAAATGAATGAATGTGGTTTCAATCTAGGGAAAGATGGCCAAATGGAATATGGAAAATAATAATAGGATCAATTGGTGTTTTACAGGTTTAGGTGACCTTATGTCTCCCTGAACTTTAGGATTGTCGTAGCCTAGAAATCGGGTCATGACAGAGTTGGTATCAGAGCTAAAGGTTTAAGTCTTATAAGGCTTAATAACTATGTGAACTAGAGGTTAAACCATAGGCATAGGAATTCTTGTCATTGTTGAATTGTATTGCTAAGGTAGACTTGCGTTAAGGATACATGTTAGTTATTTCCTCATCTTTGTGAATCATGTGTGCATCATTGTATTGCTATGTTATACTGTTTGATTGTGGATGTAGATGCCACAAATTCGTAACCCTATTAGAGAAAGAAAAGTATCAGAAGCTGCTTCAGCCACTTCGCCTGAGCTTGAAGAGATGGACCCATAAGAGGATCTTGATCCTATTTGGGTGGTAAGGATGATAGCACAATATGAGGAAGTGATGAGGAAACTTCATATGTTAAGGGAGGAAGTACGAAGCTTGAAAAGAATGATGAGAAATGTGAAATAGGAGTTAGCTCGAGTTAGGCATATGCATTAAAATCCAAAAGCAGAACTAATTTCACCACTATGTGATATTATGCTGGGATTCCTTGAGCATCTATGTGTAGCTTATGGAAGATTAAATCATTCAGAGGAAAGATGTCTTATCAGGAGATGTATGTTATCCCCTTCGTTATTGTCTACAGGCCATAGACATGTTAGCCCTGGGAAAGTGAAGCTGAGAATAGTGAAAGGGGTTTGAGGAATTAAGAAAAATAGGGAGAAGAACATATGTATTTTTGTTAGGATTTTGGTGAAATAGTTGACATGCATATATATGTAACGAATAGTCTAATATGAAAGATAACCAACGAAATGTATATAAATCCTTTTGTATACATATGATGTGCTAATGCTAAATGAAATATGAAGAATTGAATCTTATTGAACAAAGCATTACTCCTTTCTTTACATAAGATTGGTTGAGTTTATATAGAGAAACCAAACACCAATTTAGAGAGAATAAGGGAATTATCTTAGACAAAAAGTAGAGTTTTCTAATTAGAAATTCGTTCCTAAACAAATAATAAGTCATGATTAAGTTGGATATAAAATATGATAAGTTTAAAGTCTAAAAATATTGAAAGTAATGGAAATATGAAGAGAAAAGAAATTATGTAGTAGCTAACATGCCCAAGGACACGGGCATGTTCCTAACCGTGTAAATTATTGGGAATTGACATAGTAAGGCAGTAGCCAAACACACCTAGGAACACCAGCATGTTCTCGGCTCTGTTGGAAAGGAAAAATGGAAGGTTATAGGTAATAGCCAGACACACCTAGGAACACAGGCGTGTTCTTAGCCGTGTTGGAGCCTACACTTAGTTTTCAAAATTTGTGAAATTTCTACTTGCAAACATGTTTGACTCTCCATGTTTGGACCTTTTCCCCATTTGAATTATAGTTATCAAACATTGATGTACATCTTAAATCTCTAATTTAAAAAATAACTCATTCTTGTACTCTTGAAATTATGGCTAAAATTATCCTATCTAGTGCTTTTGTGAATTTCCTCATTCGTGTTCTTATAATGAGATTATTGAGAAGGTAAGTTGGATCCTGGTATTATATGTTTTCTTAACTATGTTATGAAAGGTATCTAAGAGATAATGAATTGGTTTATGATATGTGTGTTCACCTCAAAATATGCTATCAAAAAGCGACCCATAAGTATACGGGGCAATCGTAGTATACCGGAAGCACCCAAGGTCATATCTCTCAAGGCATTGCAAATGGAAATATTTGTCTCAATTCAAAGCAAATTAAATGAAAAGAATTTGAATGATTAGGACAAGAAAATTATAATGATTCTAAAGCAAAAAATAAAAATGAATATTTAATGCAAATGCAAGGGTTTTTATGCAATGGATGAAAGATGTCTAGGGTTTGCAATCCATTTATCAATCCTTTATATTCAAAAATCTATCCAATTGATTATGCTAAGGCCCTTGTTTCTAACTACTCAAAAGTAGAAATCCATCTATTAGCAATCGCATTCATAAATGTCAATCTACCAAATCATATATCAAAAACTCAAACCTAATCTCAAAACTTATATTTCTAATTCATTTTAAGATACTAAAAGAATAAAATCCAGAATTTTAAACTTCAACTCTCATTCCTTTATTCAATCCCTAGGTTAAACAATTGGTAGCTAAGCAATTGTTCCTAACAATCAATCAATTCAATTAAGAAAATAAAGCTTAATAAAAAAGGATTTAATTCAATAGCATAACATGAACACTTCATACAAACTCTAGACAAGGTTGAAATTAGTTCATGATAAACAAAGAAATCATCTCAATTTCATTATATTCAAAGGAATCCATTAAATCAATTCTATTAATTTAATAATCCAAAAGAAATTAATGAAGAAATAAGATTCAAACCTCATAAATAAACCTGTTCAATATGATTCAATCACTTGAATCATTATAATAGAGTTCCCAAGAAACTGAATTTGATCCTAATCTATGTAGAAATCTAAAAACTAAATGAGAAATAGAAGAAGAAATGATGTCAAACTAGAAAAATTGAAATGAATGTCGTCTGGACTCTTTCTTATATCAGCTCCCCCCAAATAAAATGTTTTCCCTTCTATTTATACTTTTTAAAATAATCTAGGGCCCAAAAAGCCCTCAAAAACTCGAATAAAATTCAGTAACAGCTCAAAAATAGTGTAGCTGGTGCAGGGAGTTTGCAGCTGGGCATAGCGGGATCGATGGGGGGTCGAGATAACAATCAGCACATTGCTACGGCTCACTAGGCCTTGCTGCGAGGCACTGCTAAGGAGTGTCTGCAAGTCAGCTGCTGCTGCATGCACTAGGAGGTCACTGAGGCATGCTACAGGCTACAGGCTGCTGTAGCGTGCTGGGGCTCGCTGCGTAGCACTAGGGCCTAAGTTGCTTGCTGTAACATGATGACATCCCTCCTGCCATGCAACGTTCCATCAAATTTTCCAATTTAGCCCAAATATCTTCCATTTCTTCAATTATTAATGCAATTAAAAACAACTTAACAAACACATTAAAAGCATCATAAAATCATAAAAATGAACTATAAATTAATAATCAAAGGAATAAAAAATAAGATAAAATTATGACAAAACAACTGCCCCACACTTAGAAATTTGCTTGTCCTCAAGCAATAATCATGGCATAGAATAGGAATTCATTAATCATCTAGCAATCCTAGTACTCATATAACAATAATAGCATCAGCAAAAACAATTCAAAAGTTTGCGCATGTCTCCTTTATTCAGAAATCAGTTACCTCCAAACATAACTAACAAGATAGACTACTCGCTCACTAAGTGTTTCTCTTAATTTATATAGAAAATCACTCAAGCCATACTTGAAGGCAAACTAACATAAACTTTCATATTGATCCAATCTCCATCACTAATTTAATTCAAGGCGTTAATCAAAAGGTCTTTTATTTAGTTGTAATGGGGCTAGGGTAAAGGTAGGAAAAGGGAAAAACAAGTTTAACCATTAAGCATAAGAGCATTCAAGATCAAATAACAAGCTTAAAGACAAAACACTTCCCCAAATTCTACCTAAACCTTTGTTGCAACATCTTACCATAATCTTTAAATTAATAATTACAATGCAACAATATGTTTAAATTTATGTTAGACTTCATCATTCATTCATTTTTCATTTTTTTAAGAAAAAATGAAGTATATTACATCATAGTTTACTCAAGAACATGTCCTTCAAGGCAATATAAATTCCCTCACCCCACACTTAAAATCTTTACTTGACCTCAAGCAATGTCAACACATTCAACTTTAATGAAATGATCTCCAAATGCTCAAATCCTTAAGGAGGGACAAATAGATGAAAATTAAAGTGAAAGGTCAAGCTAAAGCTATGTGTTTCCAAAGAAAAGGTCAAAGCTCAAAGTGGCTTGCTATCATGACCAACTTATCAAGCCGTGACAGTCCTAGAGCCTAGGGAGACATAAAGTCATCTAAACCCATAAAACCTCATATAACTTATAATCCTTTACCATACATCATATTGAACCTTATCCCAAGATCATACCTTATTACCTTTCCTTATTACCCATTACTGGCTTATCATCTCCTTGTTAACTTATAATATCATTTACAAACACAACTTGTAAAATTTTTAAGTTGTATTTCATATCATTAACCAAATGTTCATTACTTCATACATTATTATAATAACAATTACAATACAATTGACATTACATATACACCCCATAACATATTAGTGCTACCCCTTTGGTAACCATAGAGCTCTAACAATGATCTTTATAATCAGAAATGACAACACTTGAATTTAGTAGAGCAACTTCCAAGCAGAAGGATGGAGCTTGGAATTTACCTTGCTGACTCATTGACCTTGCCTAAAACATTTAAACCACTAAAGAATGAGACGAGCTCAGTGAGTACGTAATAATACAATATTATATAGTGAGTACAAGGACCATTATTAGAAAGGTCTCTTTGTGGCAATGGAACAAATTTAATCATTGTTGACACTATGATTCAATTTCTCATTGAGATGGAAACAATATCTTTAGTAGAAATAATACTTTCTTAGAAGCGAAATGCTTCCCACAGATGGAAACAATATCTTTAGTAGAAATAATACTTTCTTGGAAGCGAAATGCTTCCCACACTTATAAATTGAATAGTGACAACCTAAGCCTTACTCACTCACATATATCACATTACGCAAGACTGATCAGGTCTTACGATTAGGCGTTGCCCCCTAACAGAGGTTGGGTATTCTTACTTTACCCATAGGCTTATACCAAGTGCACATGGTCTGGTGTATTTCCTCACACCAAAGAGGATTTTTGTTTATCTTTTGGCATTAATAGAAAGTTCATATAAGGTTTACAACAGAGGATTCAATGATTCATATTATGAGTTCAACATGAAGGTTTCACAATAGTCACATGTCATCAAGGAATATCATATCAAATGGCTCTTTGTTTAATAACCAATTCATGCTTATCAAGGAATTGGAATATTTCAATGATTATGGTTTGAACAACAAAGGTTTAAGGCAAATGGTGTAAGTCATACTATATTATTAAGTACTAACCTTGGACTCCTTTACTCTTATTTACATTTAACTCTGATGCTAGTAGTTCTCCTTATACTCTTGGACAATATCCTTATCCGTGCCTTTATATTCTACACATTGCACTTCAATTACACATTAATCACTTCTTTGTTATGACATTAGTGTAAATTTAGCTTAACTTATTCATTGTAGTACTAACTTGTTACTATTAAGGTCATGACACATTATACATATACTGTTACTAATCTTAACACTTTTCCTTATTTATCTTTCAAATAGCCAAAAGTCTTCACATAAGGAAAGATAATTCCTTTCCTCCTAATTTCATATTTCAACTTTGAGTAAAGTTGATTTAAACAATTTCTAATATTCAATGGAATTAATTCTACTTTCACTATCAAATTCCATAACAGAACCCAGTTCATTAGATTTGGGGAAAATCATTTCTATCCATTGGATTTCAAAATTAACACTATCCAAATTATGTTAGCCCATTCTTAAACTTAATTTCCCTTTCAATTTCATGAATTCAAGTTCAATCCTCAAAATTCTCAATTTTTCCATAAACCCTAGAATTTGGGGAAGACTATCAATTCCTCATCCAATCTTCAAATTAATCACAGATTCATCAAATTGAATAACATAAAACCTATGTGATCGTTCAATTATCAGTATCTAGCATTAGAACATCAAGTTCCCCTTTTAAACTATATTATGTCTCTAAGATATTCAAGTCTTAAGCCAAGTTTCCAAAGTTCATTTCAACACTTCTAAATCATTGTTCTTCATCTAAAATAACCATAGGTGTATCCAATTAAAACCAAGAACACCTCCTTGATCATTTCCTAGTATGGCCGAAATTTATATCTAGCGTAGAAGAGACTTTATGCCATCAAGATATTAAAATCAACCTTAGAACATAGATAAGAGAAGATAGGCATGATTCCTTACCTTGGTTAGCTTTAGTTTGCTAAGGTTCTTGTTGCTATTATGTAAAGAGAGAGCTTCTTTTATGGTTATGGAACTTTTGTGTAGAGAAAGGAAAATGATGTTCACAACATAAAATTTACATATATATATGATGGGTTAGATGGTGAAGATTTGATCAAGCTCAATCCAATAGCTAAGATTTAATCTTGATGGATAGCTATGATTTAATCAAGTTGGATGGCTAGGATTTTCTCTACAATGGTGATGTTCATCATAAGGTGTTGGAATGCTCAAAATGAATATAGACTCATATGTAGTAAAGAGAAGAATTCAATTTGGTTTGGGACTTTGACTAGGTCAAAGTTTAAAGCTAGTTTGTTTAAATTTTATAACTCTTTCTCTACAACATATTCTTATTGTCTTGGGCTAAATATCCCTGGCTCATAAGTTTTGATATTCACTTGCTCTTGGGCCCAATGGGCTTGCCACCATCTATTGGGCTTGGGCTTTAGAGTCCAAAGCCTAATAATAAATCCATATATGCACATTTCAAACTTGGTAACTTAATACATTTTTCATTTTATTTCTTTCACTTTAGTATACATATTTCTATCTTCTAATATCACTACACACTCTAGACATTGCTAGACAAATTCTATACACATTTACTAGCCTTTTAATTAAATTGTTCAAGTTCATACATTATATAGATTCATTGGGTCAAACTAAGTTTAACTTCCATTGCAACTTTGATTAAATTCAACTTCTCATTTCACTATTATCATCTCCCAATGTCTTAGAAGATGTTAATGCCTATTCATTAGTACTTTACATTCACATTTCAAATGAATTATTAACATAGTCTCATTAAGTCAAACTGGGTTTGACTTCCATTTTATCATAAAAATGCTTATCAAAATTGATTACATTCCTTATTCATTGTCACCTTATTCATTTAGAATTCACCTCTTATGACATTCTTATGGTTCTTAATGTGCTAGAAAGGCTTTGAATGGTATGATATATGGACATTATAGTGTCATCATTATTGTTTATATTTGGTTAGGGAAACCTTGGCTATTACACTTGTTAATGGATGTAACATTCAAGGTTGGCCATTTAAGCTAAAAGGGTAAATCCTAATGCCTTAATCATTTTAATGCCTGAATTGAAATTATAATGTGGTCTCGACAAGTATGCCTATACAAGCTCTAGAGATGCTCAATCAAAATGGCACACTCAATTACAATAAAGAAAAATAGTGTTTAGGCTCAAAAGCTTACCAAGGTATGGTAGAGTTGTCACATCCCAATTTTAGAGACATGACGGTCCTAGAACATTGGGAGACATAAGGTCACCCACGCCCGTAGAACCCACTAATACATATGCAAAAATTGCTTAGGATCATACTGAACCTTATACATTAACTTAATAAAACCTTTTATAAAGGAAAAACCTTAAGTTGTGGAAGCTAAAAATATACTTTATTACAATTCGTAAGAAAACAATAGTAAGACTCCAAGTAAATTTTCCAACATAATATCTTAGAGTAAAGTTCCCATAACAACTCCTAGAGTGCCTAAGGACTCATCATAATATGGTATTATTAAAACTTTGACAAGGAAATTTCCTAAGCGGAGTAGATAGCTGGAGTGATCACCTTGCCTTCTCATAATGCTCACCTGGAACCACACAAGGAAAAAGTAGTGAGATAGATGATCTTAATGAGTAAACTAATACAAATTATACAATAATGTATATGCCTTAAAAGATTTCATAGCTCATCATTCAAAATTTATGATTCATAGTTCATAGCTTGCAATTTAACAAGGTTTATAGAAATCAACTTATAACTCATGACACATATAGAGTGAAGGTTGCTGCCTTGTCCGCTCATAACATAATATAGAGTGAAAACTGCTGTCTTGTCCACTCGTAACATAATATAAAGTGAAGGTTGTTGCCTTGTCCACTCATAACATAATATAGAGTGAAGGCAGCTGCCTTGTCCACACATAACTCATAACATATAAAGTGAAGGCTGCAACCATGTTCACACATAACTCATAACATAATTTATAACATATAAAGGTAACAGTAGCACTGAAGGATACAATCAAATGTAACATAATAACAATAGGAGTTTAGCTTTTTAATAAAAGATGAACAACAGTGTAGTTCCAGAAAAATATAAGTTAGGGTAATAATCACAAAGGTATTATCACTGGATAATTAAAAATGCTTTTGGACTAATTGTCCTTTGGCAACCCAAGTTTAACAAAGAAATCATAGAGTTTCATTTTAGAATAGAAAGAACTTGGGTTTCAAGAATATAAAAGGGGTCACATATTATGATAGCTTATACTTGTAACAATATCATAATGTTTACTCACACTTGTAGCATGAACATAGTGTTTACTCACCTTGTGGTTCCTTTGCTCCTAGTACACATAGCCCTTTTGAACCTCTAAAACTCCTCAAGCTCTAACATAATATTTAATTCAATACTTAGTATTTATTTAATCATGATGCTGTCCTATCCCATAACTACCCCATGCATATATAACATTTACATACACTTAGAGTTACACATAGAAGTGCACTCATCACTTGCACAACACATGTTGACTTTAAAAGTCTTACACACTTAGCCCTTATGGGCCCACATGAAAACACATTAAAATCATGTCAATACCTTTCTAAGGTCATCATAATATCATTATCTTAATATCAATTCACTTTAACAATCATCTTAGTACACTTAATACTTTCTTACATGTCAACTTAACAAATAACCTTTCAAGCATCATGCTTATCTCATATGACCAATTCCTTCAATCAATGTCCTCATAGATTCAAGATCATTAATTCATTATTAACTCATCATACAACCTACTTCCATATTATCCAATCACATTCACATATTAATCCTAACATAAGGTTAAGATACCTTAAGTATACCAAATTGCCTTTAGGCTAGTCTATAGTCATTCCTTCAACCAATATGCAATTTAACCATTTATCATACATGCATGTCAATAGTCATCAAAATAAATTGCATAAAAATTATAGACATTGGGATAAAAATATCAATGTAGGCGGAATGCCCTATTCAAAGAAAAACTTGAATTTTCTTATTCTTCGCATTTTCCGTCTATTATAGTAATATGTAAAAACATGGTTTGAACCAAAATTTTTCACATAATCAAAACAAAAATCATTTTAGAACATAAACATGTAGGAATTGACTCACATATACATTCATATGCATGAAAATTTTCAATTTTAAGTTTTAGGATGAAAACCATGAGTTTTTATGTTTTTGGTATTTTCCGATCATTACAGCAATATGTAAACTGGTGGTTTAAACCATTATTTTTTATTCAATCACAGAAAATATTAGTTTAGAACATCCACATATATGAATCAGTAGCCATTGATCATAATTATGCATAAAAATTCCAAGTTTCAAGGTTTAGGGTGAAAATCATGAGTTCTCGTGCGTTCTGCGCTTTTTGGTCATTACAGAAATATGCAGAAATATAATTTAATCTAATATTTTTTATTAAAACACATCATAAATCAGTTTAGAATGCCATGGTATAGAAATCACCCCCCTTTTAGTGATGTTTATGCATAAAAATTGTAATTTTAGGTTACAGGATTCACCTCTGGAGAAATCGCGCGGAAAGATTTATGTTTTTGCTAGAGAATTAAATTTTTCTTTCAAAAACTCACCCAAACAGAATTAAATTTATAAAAATCAGTAAAAAACCAGTTCAAAATAATTTTCTCATAATTTATTTCATAAAAATCAGATAGGAAATTGAAAGAGAAGAAAAATTTACGAATACGGGCGAGAAATCGCAAAATTGAAAGGTGTTTTCTTAATTTCGATAGAGAGAAATATTTTGGGAGAATTTTTCTATCAAGAAATAGAAAAATGGAGTGATGGCTGCTAGAATGAGAGTGCTGGCTGAAATTTTCATTACATATTAAAAATAATTTAACATGCCACATACTCATAAATCACGTCACACATGAATTTTCATAAAATCACACAACTTAGCCATAATAGCTCTAAATTCAAGCAATTAGTCATGAAAACTCTTAGGGTGGGTGTGGCTTGTTACAAGAGTCTAGCATGCTTCACAATGAATTAGAGGTAAACAAAAACATTTAAGATCATGACAAGTGCAAAACATTTGAAACATTAGTACTTGAGATTGCTTGAAAAATTTTCCTTAAAGCATAGGACAATTAAATTGTTCCAACAATTATGCCATAAAAATGACTTGACGAAAATAGTTTCCAAGATTGGACTTTATTAAAAACAAAATAGATTTTGAAAATAAAATTTGAAAGACAATGATGGGCTGCCTCCCATTAAGTGCTTCTTTAATGTCGTCTTAGCTGGACGTTTTGGAAGACATTAAGGAACCTTAAATTCCTAAAATTTTTCCACTCCTTTAAAATGTGGTTTAACTCTCTAACTATTGACTCTAAAAATTTTATCTCTACAAAAGTTAAACAAATCTACTGCTCTAGAGGGATGCACCACATTCACAATAAAAAGACCACTCTAGTGGGGTTTAGATTTACCTAGATCATGATGCCACCATGAGTTGTAGAGTAGTACTTTCATACCTGGTTCAAGGGACTTCTGGACATGGCTTTTATCACCAAGAGGTTTGGCTTGTTCATTGAACATTTGAGAGCTCCCATACACTTCTTTCTGGAGCTCAACCAACTTTGACTCATACAGCATTTTTTTATCATAGGATCCCTACAAGAAAACATCTTTGATAACAGTATTAAAGTATTCAATAGAAGAGCATTCCTCAATAAGTGATGTGGTAGGAACATATAAACTATTAAAAATGGAAAATTCAATAGTTTGGCCCAAAATAATCATAGTCAATTTCCCATTTTTAACATCAATCAAAGTATTAGTAGTCGCCATAAAAGATCTACCCAACAAGATATGCAATTCTGACCTATTAGACAACTCATCTCCCATATCAAACACCATAAAATCAATAGGCACTATCAACCCTTCTACTTGCACTTGCACATCTTTTATGATTCCCCTAGGAAATCTCAAAGACTTATCAGTTAATTACAAAATCATTTTGGTGGGTTTCAGCTCTTCTAATTCAACTACTTAAATAAGGCATATGGTATGAAATTAATACTAGCACCTAAATCTAACATACTTTTAGCTTTTTCACCACTGCCTATACTAAAGTCAATGACAAAACTATCAGGATCTTAAACTTTTGGAGGTAATTTTTGCTGGAGTATAGCATTAATCACCTCAAACACTACTACTTTCTCCTTCATCTCTAGCCTCCTTTTCTTATAATTCAGCTCCTTAAAAAATTTTCCATACACAAGCATGTTTTTAATCACATCAAGCAAGGGAAAATTGATACTTACCTTGGATACAATTGTGAAAAGCTCATCAAATTACTTGCCTTGCTTACCATTTTTTAAATAGCTTGGAAATAAAATAGGAGGTCGATAAGGATTGTCCACTTTATGTAACTTAAATGGAGAGGGTGTCTCCATCTCTTTCTCTTCCTCCACTGCATAGTTAGAAACTTCACTAACATTATCATTTATTTGCTTACCACTCCAAAGAACCGTGATGGACTTGGCTTGCTCTAGTTGGTTAGGAAGTTTCCCTTTTTGATTGATTGCACCTGATTTGCAATCTGACCAACCTGAGTCTCTATATTTCTCACTGCTACTTCCAAAGAGTCAGATCTTTAGTCATTAGACTCTTCAATTCGAGTGCTAGCTTGAATGAAAGCATTCAAGCTATCTTCTAAGTATGGCTTCTTTTGCTAATTTTGATTTGATGCTTCTTCTTGAAACTGGTGTCCTCTTTGCATCATTTGAACTTAAGGCTATTGCTGCTACTGAATGTTGTTCCTCTAAGAAAAATTTAGATGGTTCCTCCAACCTTAGTTATAAGTGTTAGAGAAGGGGTCATTTCTTGACCAAGGTTGGTAACCATCCAAAATTTGTGCTTGCTCTGAATCTCTTGTATAGGCATCAAAACTAGAAGGACAAATATTAGAACCATGCCTATAAATACCACAAACACCATATACCTCTTAATTTTGAACCGGTGTGTTTCCTTTCATTGTTAGGAGCTTAACTTGCCTTGTTAGTTTGGCTATTTGCATAGCCATATCTTTCTTAGGAGCTCCTTCTTGTACTCTAACTCTTCTCCCTCTCACACTTTTCTACTGAGATTTAGCACCAAGCATTTCAGATAGGTCATATGTCTCTTTAGTAGTTATTTCTCCCATTGCCCTTCCAGCTGCGTTGTCAATTATACTTTGGCTTTGAAAGGTAAGCCCATCATAGAAAAATTGGTTGAGCAACTATAGTGGATAATGATGATGTGGGCACTAGATTTGCAACATCTTAAACCTCTCCTATACCTCATGAAAAGGTTCTCCTTCCATCTATGTGAAGGTTGCAATCTTTGATCTCAGTTCAACTGTTTTCTGGTGAGAGTAGAACTTCCCCATAAATTTAATGTAAACCTCCTCCCAAGTGGTCAATGAGTTAGGAGTAAGTTTCATCAACCATGACTTAGCACTGTCTTTTAGAGCGTAGGGAAAACATCTCATCCGCAGCTGATCTTCCATCAGACCTTATAGAGGAAAGGTCTAGATGGTAGCATAGAAGTCTAGGATGAAGTTCAGGGGAGCTTCATTTGACACTCCATATAATGATGGGAGCATGCTATAATGTATATTCTTCAGCTCATAATTTCAGGAGCCGCACCAAGTCTAATGCATGATGTTGCAGTGCTTACGATTGGCCGAGCACACTCCTTTATGGGTCGACATTCCCATGCCATTTCTTCTTGTTCTTTTTGATCAGTTTCTTCTTCAATTGGGTCAAATCTCCTTCCACCTACCCTGTGAATGTTATCAATAAAAGGGACAATCTCTCTTTCTAAAGATCTTCTCTCTTACATAAAAATCTCGAAAAATAAATATAAACAAAAGCTAGAAACAAAAATAAAAATAAACAAATTCGCCTTGCAATTCCTCGACAACGACGGCAAAAACTTGTTTACCTCAAAATATATTGTCCAAAAGTGACCTGCAAGTATACGAGGTAATCGTAGTATATCAAAAGTACCCAAGGTCATATCTCTCAAGGAATAGCAAATGGAAATATTTGTCTCAATTCAAAGCAAATTAAATGAAAAGAATTTAAATGATTGGGATAAGAAAATTATAATGATTCTAAAGTAAAAAATAAAAATGAATATTTAATGCAAATGCAAGGGTTTTTATACAATGGATGAAAGATGTTTAGGGTTTGCAATCCATTTATCAATCCTTTATGTTCAAGAATCTACTGAATTGATTATGTTAAGGCCATTGTTTCTAACAACTTAAAAGTAGAAATCCATCTATTAGCAATCGCATTCATAAATGTCAATCTACCAAATCGTATATCAAAAACTCAAACCTAATCTCAAAACTCATATTTCTAATTTGTTTTAAGATCCTAAAAGAGTAAAATCTAGAATTTTAAACTTCAACTCTCGTTCCTTTATTCAATCCCTAGGTCAAACAATTGGTAGCTAAGTAATTCATAACAATCAATCAGTTTAATTAAGAAAATAAAGCTTAATCAAATGGGATTTAATTCAATAGCATATCATGAACACATCATACAAATCCTAGACAAGGATTAAATTAGTTTGTGGTAAACAAAGAAATCATCTCAATTTCATTATATTCAAAAGAATGCATTAAATCAATTCTATTAATTTAATAATCCAAAAGAAAGTAATGAAGAAATAAGATTCAAGCCTCGTAAATAAACTCGTTTGATCTAATTCAATCATTTGAATCATTACAATAGAGTTCCCAAGAAACTAAATTTGATCTTAATCTAAGTAGAAATCTAAAAACTAGATGAGAAATGGAAGAAGAAATGATGTCAAACTTGAAAATTTGAAATGAACACCATCTAGCCTCTTTCTCAAGTCAGCTCCCCCCAAATAAAATGTTTTCCTTTCTATTTGTACTTTTCAAAATAACCTATGGTCCAAAAAGCCCTAAAAAACTTAGATAAAATTCAATTACAGCTCAAAAATAGTGCAACTAGGCGTAGGGAGTTTGCTGCTAGGTGCAACTTTGTCACAATGACAGTCAGCACACTGTTGCAGCTCATTGGGCCTTATTGCTGAAGAGTTTCTGTGGGTTAGCTACTACTATGCATGCTGGAAGGTCTCTGAGGCATGCTACAAGCTGTAAGCTACTATGGGGCACTAGAGCTCGTTGCATGGCACTGGGGCCTAAGTTCCTTGCTAGCACGTGGTGACATTCCTCCTGCCGTGCAATGTTCCATCGAATTTTTTGATTTAGCCCAAATATCTTACATTTCTTCAATTATTAATGCAAATGAAAATAACTTAACGAACACATTAAAAGCATCGTAAAATCATAAAAATAAACTATAAATTAACAATTAAAGGAACCAAAAAAAAGATAAAACTATGACAAAGCAATGTGTAAGCAAAGGATCAAATGATATGTGACATTGTTGAAAGATATGTCTATATGAAATTGTTAGAAGTTATGAACCATTAAGATTATGAAACAAAAGGTAATAATAAATAACATTTGGTGTGATTGTGAATGATTTATATATATATATCATATATATTGATAGATATGAGATGAGCAAAAAAAAAAAAAGTATTATTAATGTTGTGGCTTAGATGCTACCTTATAGAATAGAGTAAGAGAGAGACAAAGATCTCAAGAGGCCAAGAGCATCACTTCAGATGTAGCATCTAGAGTTGCACCCATAAAGGATAATGATAGGGAGTCATCTCGATCAAGACAATGCATAGTAGATACAAGGGAACGAGAACTATCAGGAGACATGGATGCATTAATGTAAGAAAAATCAAGAATTAAGGAGGCAACTTGAGGAACTGAGGCGAAGGTAGGAAATGCCTCCACTGCCTCTACCCTGTAATGCCACCAATTCCTAGATTTAAAATTATTCCTCCTCTCCCGCCAAGGGCGCCACGCTGTGTTCGAAGGAGAATGTTATCGAAAGAGAGAGTTTCGATGAATGATTTTAAAAAGATGAAACCCCTTAAGTTTAAAGGAGAAGAAGAGGAGGATCCCCAAGTGTTTTTACAGGAATTGGATAAGATAGCTTAGAGACTATCATGCTCTGATGAAAAGCTAATTGAATTAGTGAGGCTACAACTCAAGAAAGATGCATGGGAATGGTTCCAAAGGGAGATTAAGGACCAGCTGTATGATGTTTTGTCACAGTTTTATCTTATTTTTCAATCCTTTAATTGTTAATTTATAATTGATTTTTATGATTTTATGATGTTTTTATTATGTTTGTTAAGTTATTTTCAGTTGCATTAAATAATAAAAGAATAGAAAGTTTAGAGCAAAGATGAAAAATTTGGCAGGACAAATGCCATCACTGTAGCCCCCAGCACGTGCGGCAGCCCCCAACGCCAGCAGCACGTCCCTAGTGCCAGCTGCCTTCTTGCTGCCCCCAGCTGCCTTCTCCTAATGTCAGCTGCCTTCCCCCAGCGCCAACAGCCTTCTCCAGTACCCAGTAGTGCCTCGCCAAGCCCAGCAACACCCAGCAGTAATAGTGGCAGCCTAGCAGCGCTAGCTGCCTTCCTCCAGAGCCTTACTATAGAGAGCCTCATGCAGGCCACTAAGCCTAGCGTCCAGCTGTCGATCCCAGTGCCCGCTGCATCACCTATGAGTAGATATTGAAGATTTTCTAAGATTTTCATGCATTTTCAATCCTAAATTATTTTAGGAAAGTAGAAACTAAATGAGAAGTTTCATTGTTATAAATAGGGCCGTTGGGAGGAAGAAAAGGATGGGAATTTTAGGAATTTTTTATCTGAATTTTTGGGATAGTATCTTCTCTTCTAATTTTCTATTTTCTCAATTTTAGTTTTTAGATTTTAACACTTAGAGAAGATTATTTTTAGTGATTTGGGGAATTCTTTGTAAAGACACCAAGAGATTGGGGTAGAATATTGGATTGGTTTATAAGATTAATTTCTTGGTTATTTTCATCTTTTGGTTATTGAGTTGAAGATTTTGATTCAATGAATTCTTTTGATTTTAATAACTTGGATATTATCATTATGTTTTCCATGAACTAATTTCAGTCTTGTCTAGGGATTTATGATGTGTTCATGATATGGAATTGAATATAATCCCTTTTGATTATTTTTATTATTCCTAATTGAATTGATTGATTATTTGACTTAGGTTTTGAACGAAGGAACAAGAGTTGAAATTCAATTCTAGAATTCATTCCTTTAGGATCTTAAAATGAATTATAAACATAAGTTTTAAGATTATGCTTTAGTTTTTTATATATGATTTGATAGAATGATTTCTATGAATGTGATTGCTAGTAGATTGATTTTTATTCTTTGAATTGTTAGAAACTAAGGCTTTAGAATAATCAATTGGGCATATTCATGAACATATAGGATTTATAAACTAAATACAAACCCTAGGCATCATTCATTCATTGTTTTAAAACCTATTGCATTTTAATCTACATTTTCTTTTAATTTCTTGTTTTGCAATTATTTCTTTTCAAATCATTCAAATTCTTTTCATTTGATTTGCTTTAAATTGAGACAAATATTTCTATTTGCAATTCTTTGAGAGATACGACCTTGGGTGCTTCTAATATGCTACAGTTGCCCTGTATACTTGCGGGTCGCTTTTGAACAGGTTATTTTGAGGCAAATAAGTTTTTGGCACCATTGTCGGGGAGTTGCAAAGAGAATTTGTTTATTTCACTATAATTATTTTTGTTTATAGTTTTTATTTACTTTTGTTTTTCGAGATTTTTATGCAAGGGAGAAGATTTTTGGAAAAAGAGCTTGCCCCTTTTATTGATAACGTGCATAGGTTAGGTGGAGAAAGAGTAAGACTAGAGCCAAACAAAGACCAAGTTGATCCAATAGATCCTTAAAATACAAGGGTAGAAGACCAAGAAGAACAACCATACATCATGGCACAGGAAAGGAGACCCATGAAGGATTATGCTATGCCAATTATAGGCACCGCAGCATCATACATTACACTCGATGCGGCTGCCCAAAATTATAAGCTGAAAAACATACATTATAGCATACTCCCATCCTTTTATGGAGTGCCAAATGAAGACCCCCTTAATTTCATTAGGGATTTCTACTCCACCATATACACCTTTCCTCTGCAAGGTCTAACTAAAGATCAGTTATGAATGAGTTGCTTTCCTTACACCTTAAAGGACAGAGCTAAATCTTAACTGATGACACTTACTCCTGATTCATTGACTACTTGGGAGGAGGTGTACAATAAATTCATGGGGAAGTTCTACTCTCACCAAAAGACAACTGATTTAAGATCGAAGATTGCAACCTTCACACAAATGCAGGGAGAGCTTTTTTATGAAGCATGGGAAAGGTTCAAGATGTTGCAAATTTAATGCCCACACCATCACTATCCATTGCTATTGCTCAACCAATTCTTTTATTATGGGCTCACATTCTAGAGCTAAAGCATAGTTAACAATACAGCTGGAGGGGCAATACAAGAGATCACTACTGAGGAAACTTATGAACTTTTTGAGATGCTTGGTGCTAACTCTCAGCAGAAAAGTGTGAGAGGGAGAATAGTTGGATTTGAAGAAGGAGCTATAGGGAAAGATGTGGCTATGAAAATAACTGAGCTTACTAAACAAGTCAAGCTCCTCATTATGAAGGGGAACACAACAATTCAATAACAAGAGGTATGTGGTGTTTGTGGAATTTTTGGTCATGGTGCTAATGTTTTCCCTTTGAGTTTTAATTCTTTTACAGGTGATTATGAGCAAGCACAAGCCTTGGATGGATTCCAACCTGGGGTGAGAAATGACCCCTTTTCCAATACCTACAACCAAGGTTGGAAAAACCATCCAAACTTTTCCTAGAAAAACAACAACCAATAGTAGCAGCAACCTCAATTTCAAATGTTGCAAAGAGGCCAACCGTTCCAAGGAAAATCATCAAACCAACAACAACAAAGAAAGCCATCTTTGGAGGATAGCTTGAATGCTTTCATTCAAGCTAGCACTAAAATTCAGGAGGCCAATGATAGAAGATTTGACTCTTTGGAAGCACTAAAATTCAGGAGGCCAATAACAGAAGATTTGACTCTTTGGAAGTAGCAGTGTGAAATGTAGAGATTCAAGTTGGTCAAATTGCAAGCCATATGCAATTAAATCAAAAAGGGAAACTTCCTAGACAACTGGAGCAAGCTAAGTCTATCTCGGTTCTTTGGAGTGGTAAGCCAATAAATAATGATGTTGGTGAAGTTTCTAACTATGCAGTGGAGGCAGAGAAAGAGATGGAGACACCCTCTCCATTTAAGTTACATAAAACGAACAATCCTTATCAACCTCCTATTCCATTTCTAGGTTGTTTAAAAAATGGTAAGCAAGACAAGTAATTTAATGAGCTTTTCACAATACTATTTAAGTTAAGTATCAATTTGCCCTTACTTGATGTGATTAAGAATATGCCTACGTATGAAAAAATTTTTAAGGAGCTGAATTCTAAGAAAAGGAGGCTAGAGATGGAGGAGAAAGTAGTAGTGTCTGAGGTGATAAATGCAGTACTCTAGAAAAAATTACCTCCAAAAGCTAAGGATCCTGGTAGTTTTGTCATTAACTTTAGTGTAGATAGCGGTGAAAAGACTACAGGTATGTTAGATTTAGGTGCTAGTATTAATTTGATGCCATATGCGTTATTTAAACAGTTGAATTTAGGAGAGTTGAAACCCACTAAAATGAGTTTGTAATTAGCTGATAAGTCATTGAGATTTCCTAGGGGAATTATAGAAGATGTGCCAGTGCAACTAGGAGGGTTGATAGTGCCTGTTGATTTTATGGTGTTAGATATGGGAGATGAGTTGTCTAATAGGTCAAAATTGCATATCTTGTTGGGTAGACCTTTTATGGCAACTACTAATACTTTGATTGATGTTAAAAATAGGAAATTGACTATGACTATTTTGGGCCAAATTATTGAATTTTCCATTTTTAATAGATTATCTGTTCCTACCACATCATTTTTTGAGGAATGCTCTTCTATTGAATTCTTTAATACTATTGTGAAAGATGTTTTCTTGTTGGGATCCTATGATAAAAAAATGTTGTAGGTGCCTAAGTTGGTTAAGCCCTAGGAAGAAGTGTATGGAAGCTCTCAAATGTTCAAGGAGCGGGCCAAAACTCTTCATGATAAAAGCCATGTCCAAAAGTCCCTTAAACTAGGTATGAAAGTACTACTCTATAACTCATGGTGGCGTCACAATCCAGGTAAATCTAAACCATACTATAGTGGTCCTTTTATTGTGAATATGGTACATCCCTCTAGAGCAGTAGATTTGTTTAACTTTCATAGAGATAAAATTTTTAGAGTCAACGGTTAGAGAGTTAAACCACATTTTGAGGGAATGGAAAAATTTTAAGTATTTAAGGTTCCTTAATGTCTTCAAAAATGTCCAGCTAAGATGACGTTAAAGAAGCACTTGATGGGAGGTAGCCCATCATTGTCTTTAAAATTCTATTTTTATGATTTTGATTTTGTGTTTTACCTAATCCTATCTAAGAAAGTTGTTTTGTCTTTTGAGTTGATGGTATGGCATAATTAGTGGATTAAATGTATTGTCTTATGATTTGAGGAAAGTTTTGCTAGAAATCTTAAGTTTGAATGTTTCAAATGTTTTGCACTTTTTATGATCTTAAAATATTTTGGTTTGCCTCTATTTCATTGCAAAGCATGATAGACTTTACTTTACCATGGTGAGAATAATTAAGCCTAAACACTTTTTCTTTGTTGCCATTTTGTGTGTACCATGTTGATTGCGCATCTCTAGAGCTTACTTAGGTATACTTTTTGAGACCAAATGTTAATTTCAGTTTAGGCATTAAAATGATTGAGGCATTAGGTTTCACCCTTTAACTTAAATGGCCAACCTTGAATGTTTATTTCCTTTAGTGAGCCATTTTGAGCCTTGACTTTCTCTTTGGAAAAACATAATTTAACTTATCCTTTCACTATAATTTTCATTTGTTTTGTCCCTCATTAAGGTTTTTGAGCATTTGAAAATCTTTTTTTTTTTTTTTGAAAGTTGAGTGTATTGATATTGCTTAAGGTTAAGCAAAGTTTTTAAGTGTGGGGTGGGAGAACATGTTGCCTTTGGGAACATGTTCCTATGTACATCATGATATTATAGACTTCATTTTGAAAATAAATAAATATAATAAATATAATAATAAAAATAAAAAAAGGGATCCCAATAAAAAAAAAAATTAATGAAGTCTATTATTCTTTGAACATGTGAATTACATTGCAAGTGCAGTTATATAGAATATGGAAAGATTTTGCAATGAGTTTGTGAAGAAATTGGGAAATAGTGTGTCTTTAAGTGTTTCAAGTTGTTATTTGATCTTTGAATCTCAATAACTCAATGATAAACTTATTTTTCCCTTTTTCCCACCATTAACCTAGCCCCATTACAACCAAATGAAAGACATTTTGATTAATGCCTTGAATTAAATTAGTGGTGGAGATTAGATTAATAAGTAAGTTTATGGTAGTTTGCCTTCAATTTTGGTTTTGAGCGATCATTCTTTGCAACTTGAGAGAAACACTTAGTTGAGTGTGTGGTCTATCATGTTAGCTTTGTTTGGAGGTAACTAATTCCTTAGAAGAGGAAACTTATGCATACATTTGAAGTGTTTTTGCTAAGGTTGCTGCTTTATGAGAATTTAGATTACTTGATGATTGTTGAATTCCTATTCTATGCCATGATTATTGCTTAAGGACAAGCAAATTTCTAAGTGTGGGGTAGTTGTTTAGTCATAGTTTTATCTTATTTTTTTATTCCTTTAATTGTTAATTTATAATTTATTTTTATGATTTTATGATGTTTTTATTATGTTTGTTAAGTTATTTTTAGTTGCATCAAATAATAAAAGAATTGAAAGTTTGAAGTGAAGATGGAAAATTCGGTAGGATGAATGCCATCACGATAACCCCCAGCTTCCTTCCCTAGTGCCAATAGCATGCCCAGCACCAGCTACCTTCCTGCTGCGCCCAGCTGCCTTCTCCCAATGCTAGCTACCTTCCCCCAGTGCCAACAGCTTTCTCCAACGCCCAGCAGCACCTTGCCAAAACTAGTAGTAGCAGCGGCAGTGCCCAACAGCGCCAACTACCTTCCTCCAGTGCCCTGCTCAGAAAGCCTCCTGCAGGCCACCAAGCCCAGTGTCCAGCTGCCGATCCCAACACCCGTTGTGTTAACTATGAGCAAATATTGAATATTTTTTGAGTTTTTCAATCTTAAATTATTTTAGGAAAGTAGAAACTAAATAAGAAGTTTTGTTGTTATAAATAGGGCCGTTGGGAGGAAGAAAAAGATGGGAATTTTGGGAATTTTTTATCTGAATTTTTGGGGGAATTTTTGGGATAGTATCTTCTCTTCCAATTTTCCATTTTCTCAATTTTAGTTCTCAGATTTTAATGCTTAGAGAAGATTGTTTTTAGAGATTTTGGGAATTCTTTGTGAAGATGCCAAGAGATTGGGGTAGAACATCGGATTGGTTTATAAGATTAATTTCTTGGTTATTTTCATCTTTTGGTTATTGAATTGAAGATTTTAATTCAATGAATTCTTTTGATTTTAATAACTTGGAGATTATCATTATGTTTCCCATGAACTAATTTCAGTCTTGTCTAGGGTTTGTATGATGTGTTCATGATATGGAGTGGAATATAATCCCTTTTGATTATTTTTAATATTCCTAATTGAATTGATTGATTTTTTTACTAGGTTTTGAATGAAGGAACGAGAGTTGAAGTTCAATTCCAGGATTCATTCCTTTAGGATCTTAAAATGAATTAGAAATATAAGTTTTAAGATTATGCTTTAGTTTTTGATATATGATTTGATAGAATGATTTATATGAATGCGATTGCTAATAGATTGATTTTTATTCTTTGAATTGCTAGAAACTAAGGCTTTAGAATAATCAATTGGGCATATTCATGAATATATAGGATTGATAAACTGAATACAAACCCTAGGCATCATTCATTCATTGTTTTAAAACCTATTGCATTTTAATCTACATTTTCTTTTAATTTCCTATTTTGCAATTATTTCTTTTCAAATCATTCAAATTCTTTTCATTTAATTTGCTTTAAATCAAGATAAATATTTTCATTTGCAATTCCTTGAGAGATACAATCTTGGGTGCTTCTGATATACTACAATTGCCCTGTATACTTGCAGGTCGCTTTTGAATAGGTTATTTTGAGGCGAACATATGAAGACAACCCTCCTACATGGGCCAAGTTCAAGCAAAGACTAATGGATGAGTTCTTAACTAAAGGAGAAAGACAAAACCATGCCCTTCAATTCGAGCAATTGAAGCAAAAGCCTAGAATGTCTGTATCAAAATATGCTTGAAAATTTAAATGTCTAAGCAAGTATGCCTCTCACATAATACCTATTGAAGCAAGTAGGGTTGATTGATTCTAAAGAGGATTGATTGCTCCACTTTATAATGTTTTGGAAGCCATAGATTTCCCTACTATGGCTAAGCTCATTGATAAAGCTAAGCTCATGGAGGCATGGCACAAGGCCGAAAGAGCTAAACGAGCAGAAATGCAAGGGAAAAGGACAAAGGCAAAGCAACCAGCAACAGGGAGGCTCTACCCAAAGTAAGGGTCTTAAATGTGTTTCCATAATAACCTCTCCATACCAGCCAAGAACAGGAGGACAAAGTCAAGTTCAGGCTAGAAGTGTTTTGGTTGCCTCAACCCTAGGCAACATTAACACCTACCGAACAAGACAACAAAGTCACCCCACATCTATTTACACTACATATGGGTGACAGCATCATGGAGCCTGTCGAAGCGCCACAAAAGCATGCCTACATTGGGGACAAATGGGAAGAATAAGTATCCTCTACCGAGGATTGATGATTTATTTGATCAGTTGCAAAGAGCTAGTTATTTCTCTAAGATAGACTTGCGATCGGGTTTCATCAACTTAAGATCCGGTAAGAGGACATTTGTAAAATTGCATTTAGAATGAGATATGGGCATTATGAATTTATGATACTGCCATTTGGGTTGACAAATGCACCAGCAGCTTTTATGGACTTGATGAATTGAGTGTTTAATCGTTCCTAGACAAATTTATGATTGTGTTTATTGAGGGAACACATGCTTTATGCTAAATTATCTAAATGTGATTTTTGGATGGAACAAGTTTGTTTCCTTGGTCATATAGTGAGTAAAGAAGGAATCAAGGTAGATCCTAAGAAAGTAGAAGCAGTGACAAGTTGGCCTCGACCTACAACTGTTACTAAGGTGAGGAGTTTCTTAGGTATAGCATGTTATTATCGCTATTTTATATAGGTTATTATCACCATTTTATAAAGGATTTTTTGAGAATAGCAGTGCCCCTAACGAGACTTACAAGAAAACAAGTTAAGTTTAAGTGGGATGAGACTTGTGAAGAGAATTTCAAAAAACTTAAAGATTGCTTAATCATAGCTCCTGTATTAGCATTACCTAATGGGAATAAAGGTTTTGCCATATATTGTGATGCCTCTAGAATTGGATTAGGATGGGTGTTATTGCTTATGCATCTAGACAACTGAAGTGACATGAGATGAACTATCCCATGCATGATCTAAAAATGGCAGCAGTTGTCTTTGCTTTAAAGATATGGAGACTCTATTTGTATGGTGAAAAATGTGAGGTCTATACGGACCACAAAAATCTTCAATATATCTTAAAGCAAAGAGATTTAAATTTGAGACAAAGAAGGTGGGTGGAATTGTTAAAAGATTATGATTGCCAAATAATTTACCATCCTAGTAAATCCAATCTTGTAGTAGATGCATTAAGTAGGAAGTCTATGGGTAGTCTTTCAAATATTGCAGTGCAAAAGAGGCTAATAGTAAGAGAGTTAAAGGAGATGTTTAATGAAGGTTTATGAATGGAAGTAGATGAATCACAAGTATTCTTGGCTTACTTCTAAGTAAGGCCTAAACTCCTTAACGAGATAAAGACATTGCAAAACCAAGACCCCCAGTTAATGAAAATCTTTAAGAATGTAAATAAGGGACAATCCCCAAAGTTTCCAATAGAAGAAGGTGTTCTGAAATGTAAAGAATGTAAAGGAGTTGAGGAAAAGAATTTTGAAAGAAGAACACTAAACTTCATATAGCATATAGCAAGGTGCTACTAAAATGTATCACGATGTAAAGAGTACTTATTGGTTGCCTAGAATGAAGAAAGATATGGCAAATTTTGTAACTTCATGTTTCACTTGTCAACAAGTGAAATTTGAACACTAAAGGCCATCTTGATTACTTCAGGAGATAAGACTACCCGAGTGGAAATGGGAACAAATCACTATAGATTTCGTAGTGGGTCTGCCCAAGACAGCAAAAGGGTATAACTCAATATGGATTATAGTGGATCGGCTGACAAAATCCATGCACTTTATTCAAGTAAAGAATACATATTCGGCAGCCCAATATGCATGGATATATGTCAATGAGATTGTAAGATTGCATGGGGTTGTACTTTCTATTATCTCAGATAGAGGGACATAATTTACATCGAGGTTCTAGCAAAAATTGCAAGAAGCTTTGGGTATGAAGCTTGACTTTAGCATAGCCTTCCACCCATAAACAAATGGGCAATTTGAGAGAATAATACAAATGTTGGAGGATATGCTTCATAAGTGCATTATAGATTTTGGAGGAAGTTGGGATAAACATCTCCCACTTATTGTATTTGCATATAACAACAGTTACCATTCCTCTATAGGAATGGCACTATACGAGGCACTATATGGTAGGAAATGTCAATCTCTAATTTGTTAGACTAAGTATTCTATATTCTAATTTAAGTACACCTATGGCTATTTTAGATGAAGAAAAATGAATTAGAAGTGTTAGAATGACTTTTGAGAACACGATTCAAGACTTAGAAATCTTAGAGGCATAAACATAGTTAAAAGAGGAACTAGGTGTTCTAATATTAAATGGTGATAATTAAGTGATCATATATGTTACATTTTATGTTAATTTCATAATTCTACAATTAATTTAAAGATTTGAAGAGAAATTATGAAATTTACCCAAATTTAATATAAATGGGACAAATTAGCGTTCATATGAATAAGAGTAAATTAACTCAAATTGATTAGTGGGAATTTATTAGCTAGATGTTAATTTGATGAATCTATAGTCAATTTGAGATTTGAAAGTGAAATTGATAGTTTTCTCCAAATTCTAGGGTTTATGGCACAAATAGAGAATTTTGAGATTTAAACTTGAAATCATAAGATTGAAAAAAGGATTAAGCTTGGAAATAATTATAAATAAGAATGAGTTTGTGTATGATATAATACATACATCTCTATTATAAGTTAAGGTAATAAACAAGTAAAAGATAAAATTTGTAACACCACTAGTTACTAATTGTCATATAATTGAAATGTGATGGCTGTAGAACTTCAAGGCAAGGGCAAAGAAATTACTGGAGACGATAAAGGACATTAAACGAATCAAAGAATGAATAAACTATAGGAGCAAAGGAGTTAAGGTGAGTACTTAGTAATATAATGTAATCATACCTTTTTCTTGCAACTATTATTGAATTACCATTCCTTAACATGTACTTGAAATGACGTTTGATATATATATGGTTGCCTATTGGTGGTTGAACCCTTTAGAAATCTACATCTTCCTTATATGATATTGACCATGATGAACCTTTTGCTTGAGTCCTATGTTTTGCTCAATGATAAGAATGATTAATATGCCAAACTATCTTCCATTGAATTCCTATTATAGACCTTAGATATGTCTTTCATTAAAAACCACAAATAAGCAAAAATCATCTCTGATATGAGGAATTACATCAAACCTTGTGCACTTGGTATAACTCATAGGTAGAGTAAGAGTACCCAATCTCTATTAGGGGGAACGCCTAACTGCAAAGCCTGATTAGTCTTGCATAATGTGATGCATGCAAGTGAGCAAGGCTTAGGCCGCCACTCTTTAATATTTATGTGTGGGAGGCTTTCTGCTTCCAAGATATGTTATTTATGCTCAAATGCATACTAAAAGTCCAATATGACCAATTTTGATTAACATTAGTTCATTGCTACCTTGAATTAATCCACGTGTTGACCTTTATATTACCTCTATGTTATGTTATATGCATGTCTCATCCCATAGTTGTTTATAATCTTCCAGGTCAAGGTGAATCATTAATAAGGTAAATTCCAGGTTATGTTTCGTCACTTGGGATTTGCTAAAAGTGCTAAGTTTTTGTGTTACTTGAGTCCTTTTGAGGATAATCAATTAAAGCTTTATGGTGTGTAAAGGTTTAGTATTAAAGTATGTTGTGTTGGAGAGTAATGTAAACAATTAATAATATTTGTTATGTATATGTATACCTATAATAATAAGTAAGAATGTATGGATGGTATTCGTTAATATCTATGAATGATGTTCTATTCATAGTCATAAGATGGCACTAAAGTATGAAGGTTATAAATGAATGGTTATAGTAATTATGGGAAATGAAAAGAATGAATGTGGTTTTGATCTTGGGAAAGATGACCAAATGGAATATGTAAAATAATAATAGGATCAATGGTGTTTTACAGGTTTAGGTGACCTTATGTCTCCCTAAACTCTAGGATAGTCATAGCCTAGAAATTGGGTTGTGACAATTAGGATGTGTTTTTGTGATAGGTTTTGCAAAATGGAGAAAAATGCTCATCTTATTGTTTATATATGGGATATGGATGGTGTTGATTCCATCACTTTATATCAATGGCTATTATTTCATCTAAATGAAGGCTATGATATTGTTTCAATGGATGGCCATGACCTTATCTAAATGTGTGATGGAAAAGGTATATCAGTAGCAAAAATTGACTTTTGTGTAAATTGGTTTGATAAGGTGAAGATGGCTTAGTCAAAAATCGTATGCATTAAGTCAAAAATGGTGGTTCCAAGTCAAACTTTTTGTCTAGCTCTATCAACATCAAATTTAACCTTGGTTAACCATTCTTAACTCTAGTTAAGTGTATATTCACCTATATATGGGCCTTATGGGTTAGCCATCCAAGTGGACTTGGGCTTTAGAGTCCAAAAGCCCATTAATAAATCCATATATGCACATTTCATACTTAGTAGATCAATAAATTTTCCATTTCTTTACTTTCACTTTGGTGTACATATTTTTACTTTCTAATTTCTTTGCACACTCTAAATATTGCTAGATAAATTTTATTCACTTTATAATATATATTTGCTAGTACTTTAATAGTATTGTTTAAGTAAATCACGTAGGCTCACTAGGTCAAACTAAGTTTGACTTCTATTGTACCATTATACCTTTGATTAATATCAACTTCTCATGTCACTATTATTATCTCTAATGACTTAGGAGGTATTTAGGTATTATGTTCATGCCTATTTATTAGTTCTTTAGATTCACATTTGAAATAAATAATTAACATAGTTACATTAAGTCAAAGTTGGTTTGACTTTTGTTTTATGATTAAAATGCTTATCAAAATTAATTATATTCTTCATTCATTGTCACATCATTCATTAAAATAAATCTCTTATGGCAGCATTGTTAACTTTAATAGGCTAAGGAAACCTTGGGTATCATAGAGACCCACTCCAAGAAATTGGCCTCCAAAGTAGCATTCCTCGCCTTCTCCACCTTCAAGGCCACCTTGTGCATGTCCTTAGGCAAGGTGATCTTTGTGGCAACCTCTTTCTCCATCTTTTCCTTCTAGTAGACATACCAACCTTCATATCATCCTTCTGGGTCCTCAATTATTGATAAACCTTGAATAGTATATTGGCAGTTTATAGTAATTCAAGAACAATTTAGCAAAATAATAAAGAGAACAAATAAAAACATCAATAGATCAATAAATAAAACAAATAAAAACATAAGTAGATCAATTACAAACCTCAAAAAGATATCAATAGGCCTATCCTGCTAGTGAGGAATTAAAGAGCTCACTTATACGCTTATCATTAGTGGAAAGTTGAATTGCCTGCATGATGTTTATGGTGACTATAGCATTGTGAATAGAAGCTCCCTCCTATGAGGCCTCGCCCGAACACCGGTCCGATCTGCCGAGGAATCGAAATGCTCTTCACGAGAAACTCCATGATTGGAACTCGCTGTGAGTTTAGAAATTTGATTTGTGTATTTTGAAGGTTGAAAAGTGAGTCGCCACTTTAATTTATTTATTTTAATTGGGAAATTAAAGGAAACCCAACATGATTGACTCCAAAATTTGATTTATCCCAATGGAAAATGCACCAATCCGCGAGTGACCAAGGAGGGCTCGGGGATCAGGTTTTGGTAATTACACAAGTAAGAAGAAATATGATTTTTCTTTAGTTTGGCTAAAAATGCAAAATAACTCTTAAAAAAAAAGAATTTTTTTGTGTATGCATGAACAGGAATATAATGATGAATGTAGCAAATATATATATATATGATGTGATGGAATGACAATAATAAATAAATAGGCAAAATAAATCCTACTTAATTATTACAATATCAAAACAAATGAAATAGGGAGGATCTTTCCTCTAGCTCTTATGGGTACTAGGAAAAGCACACATTCCCCCAAGGTAAACTAAAAATAAAATCACAAATAAAGGATTAATTCAAATAAAATCAAAGCAAAGATGAAAACAATATTGATAAAAAGATTTTGGAGTTGATGCCCTTCAGAATGGCAGCCTGTGTATCCTATTGAATATGAATCAAACTCCACGCAGTTCTCCCTTCTTGCGAAGGAGGGGTTTAAAAAATGTGTTGGTTTGCTTATTAACTTAATTCTGATTCTTAAATTAATAAATTTTAGATATTTTCAGTTTTAGACCTAAAAAGAATTCCAGATCTAGATTTAGAATTTTAAAATAGGAAAGGGATTATACTTTTGCTTTTCTTGGCTTTTGAATGAATGGAACTAGTTTGGCTCCAGGTCTCAAGTCCACCTTGAATTCAAAGGAAATTTGGAATTTGGACCTAGAAACAATAAGTATGTGAGTATACGAAAGAAAATATGCTTTGAAATGTATCACAACTGCTTTCAAATCTCTCAAATTGCTTTAGAATGCCTTGGAAGTCATGTCCAATGAAGCTGGAGAAGGCTCCTATTTATAGAGCTGCCAGAGGGGGGTTCGGCGGTACAGACGGCAGCGTCGGCATGGGCGGCAGGGCCGATGCGCCGGCCGTCTACCGTGCCGCCTGACCGCTGGCCTCCTCTTAGTGCCACGCACACCGGCATTGCAGGAAATCCAGTGGCACGAAATGCATGCCGCCTTCTAGGCAGCACGGCAAACGTGCCTCCCAGATGACAGCACACCATTTCGTGCGGTTTGTCCTGTTTCCATCCATTTCGGGCCCATTTTAGTTCCAATTCGAGCTCGATTTGATCCTGTGGGTTCATAACTGAAAGATGATCAATTGGAGGTGAAAGATTCAAGAAATTTATTTTTTTGATGGGGCGCTGCCCCCTTGACCCCTGCTCGCTAACCGGCTAATGGGACCACCGTATGTGTAGCGCCCTTTTCTTAGTAGGTGTCAAGCTGTAGCTGAATCAGGAGGTGCAATTTTGAGGGTTCACACCTCCCTATATTTTTGCTCTACTGCTTTGGTGAACTCCATAACTTGCCCAAAGAAATCTCCTCCATAACAGGGCAAAGCCTCTTTGTCACTTGCCTAATAGAACCTTTAGGTGCAACCCTTTTTAGACATCATCAATAGCTTTTATCACTCGAGAATTGCCTCTAGCAATCTCCCTATGAGGAGTAATCAGGGGAGGCATGATTTTAGATGATCATTTAGTAGCCAAACCCTCTATCATAGTCTTAGCCTTCTTATCCTTCTTTTCCTTTATTAACTAAGTCATAGAATTCATCTCTATATCAAAATAAAAAAATATGTTAGGCAAACTGCAAAATAAACATTATCGACAAATATGGTGAACTGTGGTTTGTACCAGCAAAAGGGTTAATAGTTTTAGGAATTGATTTTGGCTTTTTGGTGTCACATCCCAATTTTAGAGATATGACGGTTCTAGAACATGGGGAGACATAAGGTCACCCACGCTCATAGAACCCACTCATACATATAATAACATTGCCTAGGATTGTACCTAAACCTCATACATTAACTTAATTAAATAATTTATAAGAAAACTTTAAGTTACGGAAGAATAGTTAAATTATGCTTTAAATACATCCATAAGAAAAGAAATACTTAAGACTCCAAATTAAATCATCAAACATATAGTTCCAAACTCAAACTTCCAAAATAAGAACTCCTGGAGCATCTAGAGACTCATAATAACATATCATAGTAGTAAACTTTGACAAGGGAATTTTCTAAGTGAAGTAGGTTGCTTGAGCAATCACCTTGCCTCCTCATAATGCTTACCTGAAACCACACAAGGAAAAAGGGTAGATTATCTCAAAGAGTGAACAATACAACTGTTAACATAACATATATCCCTTTATAAGGGTTCAAGATTCATAAATTATGGTTTGCAAATGAGCAAGGCTCACAGAAATCAAATTATAACTTGTAAACTTGTAAACAGTGATGGCTATTAGCTCATTCACTCAAGGGAAAGGTGGCATTATACCAAATTCCAACTCCTAACTTGTAACTTGTAAAGAGTCATGAAACTAATCAGGCTCCACGGCTAGAACCACCCCTTATAATCCATCAAGTTAAGACCATGTGCACAGGTACTGATGATTACTCGCATCAACACGAGGATTTGTGCATAAAGGGTTCATAAATACCATAGCTAGAGCTAATGGCAATCATTTATAACAATAGCATTAAAGAATGCAATCACATGAATATAAGAGCAACAATAGTTTAACTTGTTGAACAAAAGATATATAACAGTGTGGTTTCAGAAAGAAAGTAAGGTAAGGCAACAATTTATAAAGATTCTTTATTATCATTGAATGATCAAAAATGGTTTTGGACCAATTCTCCTTTGGCAACCCAAGCTTAACAAAGAAATCATATAGTCAAAATTGAAAATGGAAAGAACTTGAGTTTCAAGGATCTCAAAGGCTCACATAACATAATGGTTTATACTTGTAACAATAACATAATGTTTACTCACCTTGTGGTTCTTTTGCTCCTAGTACTTGTAGCCCTTTGAACTTATACTACTCCTCAAGCTCTAACATAATATTTAATTCAATACTTAGCATTTGCTTAATTATTATGCTATCCTATCCCATATTGATGTGCTGAGACGCACACTAACAAACTGCAAGTGCACATGTCGTTATCAAATAATAAAGTAATGAGTATTATCTCCACGAGGATAATGTATAACTACTAGCTCAAACTTCAACTATTGTCTAGTTGATCAAAATGTAGATTAATTAAACTAAGCTAAATTAATTAAACTAACATAAGAATGCAAATAAATGATATTAATGGAAATAATCTAAGCAAAGCTAATCTAAATATAAATCCCCCTAGTTTTTCATGCATATCAAACAATGGATTGAATTGGACTCTCACTAAATTGGATAAAAATCTTTCTCAAGTGATTAAATCCCTAACTTCCTAAGTATTGCAGGGGAATCTCTTCTCAACCTATAATCAAATAGGTGCAGCACTAAGTTCAAGAGATTAACATTTAAAAATTTTTTGTAGGTCTATCTCTAGCACCCCAATCAACTCTTTATTCCCATGAGTGATCTATTTATATCAAGGTATCTCTACTCGTCCAATATAAAAATAATATTCAACCAATAAGCTTGCAATTGCTAATTAGAATAATAAGATTTATCATGAAAATAAAATAACCAAAGATGAATTGATTAAAGTTTAAATCCTTCAATCTATACAATCAAAACTAGGGTTCATTACAAATAGAATTAGTTCACATTAAAATTAAAGAACAAAAATGTAGAAAATAAAAAGGAAGAAATCTCAAACAAATCTAGGAGATGTTGTTTGAAATCTTCTCTTCAATCTTCCACATCCACTTGGATCTTAGTCTTTGATTCGATTAAATCCTCAATATCTCTAGTCTTCAAGCCTCTCCCGTGACTCTAGGGCTTTGCTAAACCTTAGATCTTCATTTTTGCTCTGTGGCAGCTCTCCTTCTGTTTTCTAATTTAGTTTCTTTATATTGGTGCAATTCTAGGTTCAGGACACGGCCAGTGATACAGCCGTGTCTCTAAGCGTGTCAACATTGTGGCCGCGCGCCTTGCTAAGGACACAAGCACTAACATGCCTATGTCATTGGGCATGTTGTAGCTACTGCCAAATTGCATGAATGCCACGGCCATTGACACAACCGTGGTATTGGGCTTGTCAAAGCTATTGCCTTCAAATATAATGACATGGGCAGTGACACGACTATGTCACTGGGCATGTCATAGAGATAAGCTTCAATCCTTTACCCATTTTCTTCCATTTTCGCTCATTGGCTTCATAGCTTCTTAATAAATTAATCCATGGCTCCTAAAAACATTAAAAAAAAAAAAAACTCTGGAAAGATGCTAAATAAACAAATTAAACTCAATTTAAGGATAAAATACATTAAGAATAAGGGATAAAATATAGTTAATTAAGTACTTATCAAATTCCCCCACACTTGAGTATTTGCTTGTCCTCAAGCAAATTAAATCATAACAATAGTAAGAAATAAAACCTACCATCTCTAATTAAAGAAATTCAAAAAGATTGACAATAACTTGAAATCAACAAGGCTCAAACATGGTAGCCAAATCAAAAAATCTCCAAAACAAATCTCAAAAAACTAAAACCTAAATTCTGAAGTTACAAGTTTAAGCAAATAATTCCACACAGAAAAAGTTCAAGAAAAGTAGATTTATAAGGATTTTTCCCTTACGTTCCTGACTGTTTACTTGACTTTTCATTGACTATGCATTTCAATTCATGTCTTTTTACTTAAGGAGCCCGACTTATTTAAACCATCATACTAGCCTTTTTATGCCAATGCAAACACTTGTGGTACCGGCCTCTGGTTACTTAACTAGAATCACATATTCAAATGACTACTTGTACTGTTCATATTCTCAACCCCTTTTGTTTATAAGAGTCAAGAACAGCGGAACATATAAACATTTTCAAAGCTCCTTTGCATAATCTTTATATATATATATATATATATATATATATATATATATATATATATATATGTATATATATATATAATCTTTATATATATATATATATATATATATATATATATATATATATGTATATATATATATATATATATATATATATATATATATATATATATATATATATATATATATATATATATATATATACATATATATATATATATATACATATATATATATATGTACATATATATATACACCTATATATATATACATATATATATATATATATATATACATATATATATATATATATATATGTATATACATATATATATATATATATACATATATATATATATATATACATATATATATATATATATCTATATATATATATATATATGTATATATATATATATATATATATATATATATATATACATATATATATATATATACATATATATATATATATACATATATATATATATATATACATATATATATATATATATATATACATATATATATATATATATACATATATATATATATATATACATATATATATATATATATATACTTATATATGTTTTTTTTCAAGAAAAATAGTCAAGCTACCTAAGATATTAAGCATTTCTACTAAAATAGAACAAAAGTAATAGTGTAATAAAATAAGCTCGAAAAATGTAACTAAATTTTCAAATTTCAGACAAAAAAAAAGATTTGCAACAATTTATGACCACCACATTCAATCCACACCATAACAAGTCATTGTCATAGCAAAATTAGATCAAATTATCACTAGAGAGAGTTAATTTCAAATCAAACTATCACCACAACTTAATTCACTTAATAGCAAGATTCAATGAAAGATAGGGCACAATAAAACACCTCTCCCCCGCACTTAAGTAACACATTGTCCCTAATATGTTATAAACAAGTAAAACAAAAAAGTAAAAGAGAGAATTAACTGCCCTGAATGATGTACCACAAGAATCTTTGGCAGTGTTCCTTCCAATGAGAGTTTGCCATGATCAATGTTTCTGCACAAAGAAAGATCGAACTACAACCAAGGTAAGATCCATTCAATGTAAAACAAAAATAAAAAAAAATAAAATAGAAAGAAAGGAAAAAACAAAATAAAAAAAAAACTAAAAGAAACCATCAATGGGTTACCTCCCATTTAGCACTTCTTTAACGTCATATTAGCTGGACGTTAATGTTATTCATCTTCCACCAAGGGATTGGAGGATTCTTTATGCTAGATACCTCTATAAACTAAGATAAAAAAGATTATACAAAGGTTGTGACCTTTACATAGCCTTCTTTCAGCAATAAAAAATATTTTTGCTTCTCTATTTCATGCAAACCTGAGCTTACGAGTTATAGAACCATCATTAAAGAGCCTGACCCATTGCCTTAGCATAGGGAATTTTGGTTAGGTTGCCAAGAGATTGAGCATGGTGTGTTCATCATCCATCACATGTAAATCTTTGATGCTCCACCCAAATCCACTAACAGTATGCTCTAACACCTCCACAAAACCAATCTCCCTCTCCAAAGAAAAGTTGGAGACTACATATATTGGCCAACTACTAGAGTCACTCACAAAGTAGCACTATTAGAAGGGTGGCAAGGGTGTAAGAATGTATGTTGTAGGTTGTGGTATTGATGGAATTTGGGTCATATTAAGGGTGGGTGATGGAACTATAGATGGGTTGTTGTCAGTCTCCTCAAAACGTGAAAGGGTTGGAATGATAGGAGAAGTATAGTTCTCAGCATTCATAGCTTCCCCCTCCATGGTCTCACATAACTTGCTATCATCGAAAGAGAATTCTTCAACACTTGACTTCATTTCACCCATGTCACATTGTTCAAGTTGGGATTGCATATCTAGACGATCATCTTCATCAAGTTCTTTGTGCAACATTCCCAAATTGGCCACACCATTCTTGTCTTCCTCATTATCATCATCCTAAAACCAATTGATGGTAGTGGTCTTGTGTTGTTCCTCTAGAATGGCTTTGGTTTTGCTAATCAAATTGCCTTCAGGTCTCTCACTTAGCAATTTCAAAATTTGCCCAGTGAAATTCTCTAGATTGTGAAGAGAAGTCTATTGGTGTTCCAGAGTTGTCTCGATGCTTTGAAATCTTTTCTCTATAGCTTCCACTAAAGTCACAAACATCTCTTCCAACCTTTGCTCCTCTTGTGCATGCTCGTCATCCTCCAATGTAGCGTCCACTTCAAATTGAGTTGGGAGATCAGCTTCTAATGTATGGTTTTTGCTACTCTCCACTTCCTTGGTCAAATTCTCTGTAGATGCCATAAATCTTTCTAATGCAAGTTCAAGGGGTGACTTCTCTGTTGGTGCTTCCTATTCATATTTTGCTTGGAAATCAGTGTGATAGGGATACTGATCTCCCTGATATCCCCATTCTTGATTTGGGCATGGACCCCACTGATGATAATTCCATTTAACCATGGACAATTTTTTTTTTCTAAAACATAAAAAAAAACTCAAAAGAAACAAAAACGTAAAATGGCAAAAACAAATAAGAAAGCTAAAAATAAAACAAATAAAACAAGTAAAACAAAAACAAATACGAAAATAAAAACTAGATCAATAATCTCTATTAATATTGCTAATATTATAAAACTATTCCCGGCAACAGCGCCAAAAACTTGATGTGCCAAGACGCACACTAACAAACTGCAAGTGCATAGGTCGTTATCAAGTAATAAAGTAGTGGGTATGAGTATCGTCTCCATAAGGATAGTGTATAAGTACTAGCGCAAACTTCGACTATTGTCTAGTTGATCAAAATGTAGATTAATTAAACTAAGCTAAATTAATTAAACTAACCTAAGAAAGCAAATAAATGATATTGATGGAAATAATCTAGGCAAAGCTAATCTAAATATAAATCCCCCTAATTTCTCATGCATATCAAACAATGGATTGAATTGGACTCTCACTAAATTAGATAAAAACCTTTCTTAAGTGATTAAATCCCTAACTTCCTAAATATTACAAGGGAATTCCTTCTCAACCTATAATCAAATAGGAGCAGCATTAAGCTCAAGAGATTAACATCCAAAGAAGTTTTGTAGGTGTATCTCTAGCATCCTAATCAACTCTCTATTCCCATGAGTGATCTATCTATATTAGGGTATCTCTACTCGTCTAATATAGAAACAATATTCAATCAACAAGCTAGTAATTGCTGATTAGAATAATAACATTTATCATGAAAATAAAACAACCAAAGATGAATTGATTAAAGTTTAAATCCTTCAATCTATACAATCAAAACTAGGGTTCATTACAAATAGAATTAGTTCATATTAAAATTGAAGAACAAATATGCAAAAAAAAAAAAAAAAAAAAGGAAGAAATCTCAAACAAATCTAAGAGACGTTCTTCAAAATCTTCTCTTCAATCTTCCACATCTACTTAGATCTTGGTCTTTGATTCGATTAGATCCTTAATATCTCTAGCCTTCAAGCCTCTCCCGTGACTCTAGGGTTTAGCCAACCCTTATATCTTCATTTTTGTTATGTGGTGGCTCCCCCTCTAGTTTTCTGCATTAGTTTTTTTATATTAGTGTGAATCTGGGTTCAGGACACGGCCAGTGACATAGCTATGTCTCTAGGCATGTCGACGTTGTGGCTGTATGCCTCGCTAAGGACACGGGTGTCATAGCTACTACCAAACTGCATGAATGCCACGGCCATCAACACGGCTGTGGTATTGGGCATGTCAAAGCTCCTACCTTCAAATATAATGACATGGGCTGTGACACGGCCATATTGCTAGGCATGTCACAGAGATGAGCTTCAATCCTTTGCTCGTTTTCTTCCATTTTCGCTCTTTGGCTTCGTAGCTTCTTGATAAATTGATCCATGGCTTCTAAAAACATAAAAGAACTCTGGAAAGATGCTAAACAAACAAATCAAACTCAATTTAAGGATAAAATACATTAAGAATAAGGGGTAAAATTTAGTTAATTAAGTACTTATCACATATCTAACCCATGCACATATAACATTCACATACAGTTGGAGCTATAATAGAAGTGCACTTATCACTTGCACATAACATGTTGACTTTCAAAGTCTTATACACTTAGCCTTTATAGGCCTACATGAAATCACATAAGAACTCATACCATGACTCTTCTAAAGTCAAACACAATATATCATTATCTTAATATCAATTCCATTTAACATTCAACTTAGTATATTTGGCACTTCACATATATATCAACTTAACAAGTATCTCTTTTGAATAAATCATACCATCCATCTCATAGTCAATTTCATATCATGACTTCATTATTAATTCATCATAAAACCTATTTCCTATATTACTTAATCATATTCACATATTGATTACAACGTAGGATTAGGAAACCCTAAGTATACCTAATTGTCTCTAGACTTGTCTAGATTTATTCCTTCAACCAACATATAATTTAATCATCTATGATCCATGTATACATGTCAATTGTCATTGAAATATATCACATAAAAAATTAGATATTGGGATTAAAATCCCTAGGCTGGCCGAATATACTTACCAAAGAAAAACATCAATTTTCTTACTTTTCACACTTTTCGTTCATTATAGTAATATGCAAAAACATGGTTTAAACTAAGATTTTTCATGTGAACATAACAAAAAATCATTTTAGAACATTTAAACATAGGAATTGACACCAACATGTATATACATGCATGAAAACTTTCTAACCATAGCTCTTAAAGT
Organism: Reutealis trisperma; assembly: GCA_947687605.1. NCBI lineage: Eukaryota > Viridiplantae > Streptophyta > Magnoliopsida > Malpighiales > Euphorbiaceae > Reutealis > Reutealis trisperma. Next base: position 236,234 of record CANTUT010001128.1, read on the forward strand.
GAAAACCATGAATTTTCTTGCTTTCCATAATTTTTCGATCATTATAGTAATATGTAAACACATGATTGAAACCATTATTTTTCATCCAAACATAACAAAATTTAGTTTAGAATAATATATATAAATCACAACCATGGATATTTATATTTATGAAATTTTTCAACTTTGGATTTTAGGATGAAAACCATGAATCTTTCTTATCTTTGGTACTTTCCTGTTATTACAGTAATATACAGAAATATGATTTAAATCAATATTTTTCATTTGAACATAGCAAAATTAATTTAGAACATAATGAAATATAGATTGGCAGCCCCCCCCCCCCCCCCCCCCTCCCCTTGTGTTTGTGCATGAAATTTCAATTTTGAGTTTTAGGGTTCACCTTTAGAGAATTCGTGAAAAGATGGTTGTGTTTTTGATGGAAAAATCAATTTCTCTTTCAAGAATTCACCTAGGCTAAATTTAATCAATAGAAAATCAAAAAATAAAAAGCCCAAAATAATTTTCTCATGATTAGTTTTATAGAAATCAAATAATAAATTGAAAAAAGAGAAAAACTTATGAAGACGGTCACGAAATTGTAAGGTTTGAAAACACCTTGTGAATTTCGGTTGAGAGAATTTTCTGGTGGAAATATGATGGAAAACAAAATGGTGGCCGCTACAACTAGGGCTGGCCAAAATTTAGCTTAATTATTTAGGGTTTTGGGCAAATTCTAAGTTTACTGTAACAACCTACATCTACCCTAGGAGTTTTAATGACAAATTATTTGGATTTAGAGTTATTGTGACAAACTGTGTGACTTAATGAAAATTCATATGTGATATAATTTATGAGTATGTGGCATATTAAATTAATTTTAATATGTCTAATATGAGTTATTATTATAAAATAAATGATTTATTTGAGGTGCATTAGCATAAAATAATTTATTTTATATAAAATGAATTTTCATGCAAAAAGGCAATTTTTATGCATAAAATAATTATATGAGTATTTTAAAATAATTTTTAAATAAATATTTTGGGGGAAATTTTATAGAAAATAATAAGAAAAATATTTTATTTTTAATTACCTATAATTAGCCCCTAAATTAATTAAAAAACCCACTATACACTCCTAACCTAACTCATGAAGGGCATTAGTTGAAATTGCACTCCAAACCCTAGTATTTAATGGAAAACTCGGCCAGCACAATATTTCTAGTAGCCACCACTTTATTTTTTTGTATTTTGATAGAAAAATTCTCTCAAAACAATTCTCTTTACTGAAATTAAGAAAATACCTTTCAACTTTGCGATTTCTCACCCACATTCGTAAGTTTTTCTTTTTTTTTTCAATTTTCCATTTGATTTTTATGAAATAAATTATGAGAAAATTATTTTGAACTGGTTATATACTGATTTTTATAGATTTAATTCAGTTTGGGTGAGTTTTTGAAAGAAAAATAAATATCTCTACCGAAAACATCAACCTTCCTATGTGGTTTCACCAAAGGTAAATTCTGTAAATCAAAAATTGAAATTTTCAAACATAAATTCATTAAGGGGGGCAACTACTGCATATTTAGATTCTAAACTAATTTTTGATTTATTTAGATGAAAAATATTGAATTAAAACATATTTCTGCATATTACTATAATGATAGAAAAGTTTTAGAAAATAAGGAAATTCAAGGTTTTCATGCTAAAACTTAAAAGTTAGAAAAATTTTATAATTTCATGTGTATATGGCTGCCAAATTGAGTATGATGGATTTCTAAACTGATATTCATTTTTTTTTGGATGAAAAATAATGATTTAAATCATGTGTCTATATATTACTGTAATGAACAAAAAGCGCGGAAAGCGTGAAAACTCATGATTTTTACCCTAAACCTTAAAACTTGAAATTTTCATGCATAATTATAATCTATGGCTACCGATTCATACATATGGATGTGCTAAACTGATATTTTCTATGATCAAATGAAAAATACTGGCTTAAAACACCAATTTATATATTACTGTAATGACCAAAAAATACTGAAAACAAGAATGCATGGTTCATGGTTTTGCATCCTAAAACCTAAAATTGGGATTTTCATGTGTATGTCACACCTATTGTTGTCGATTCATATACATTGATGTTCTAAAATGATTTTTGTTGTGATTACATGAAAAATCTTGGTTCAAACCATGTTTCTACATATTACTGAAATAGATGGAAAATACAAAAAGTAAGAAAATTCATATTTTCTCTTTAATGTAGTGTTCGGCCATTATTGGGATTTTTATACCAATATCTATAATTTTTATGTAGTGTATTTTAATGGTTATTGACATGTATGAATGAATGATAAATGATTAAATTGCATGTTGGTTGAAGGAATGACTCTAGACAAGGCTACAGATAATTTGGTATACTTAAGGTATCTTAACCTTATGTTGTGATTAATATGTGAATGTGATTAGATAATATGGAAGTAGGTTGTATGATGAGTTAATAATGAATTAATGATGTTGAATTTATGATGAGATTGATTAAAGGAATTAATCATAAAAGATAAGCATGATGCTTGAAAGGTTATTTGTTAAGTTGACATAAATGAAAGTGTTAAGTGTACTAAGATGATTGTTAAAGTGAATTGATATTAAGGTAATGATATTATGTTGACCTTAGAAAGGTATTGACATGATTTATAATGTTTTTTCATATGGGCCTATAAAAGCTAAGTGTAGAAGACTTTTAAAGTCAACATATTATGTGCAAGTGATGAAGTGCACTTATATATGCAACTCTAAGCGTATATGAATATTATATGTGCATAGGATAGTTATGGGATAGGATAATATCATGATTAAATAAATACTAAGTATTGAATTAAATATTATGTTAGAATTTGAGGAGTTTTTAAGGTTCAAAAGGGCTATGTGTAGTAGGAGCGAAGGAACCACAAGGTGAGTAAACATTATGTTCAAGTTATAAGTACAAGTTATCATGTTATGTGAACCTTTGAAACCTAAGTTCTTTTCTATTTTTAATTATGACTAAATGATTTCTTGTAAGCTTGGGTTGCCAAAAGACATTTGGTCCAAATCTATTTTGATTATTCAATGACAATAAAGTACGTTTGTGATTTGTTGCCTTACCTTACTTTCTTTCTGGAACCACATTGTTATTTATCTTTAATTCAATAAGCTAAACTGCTATTGCTATTGTGATACATGTTATTACTTTCTTAAGTGCTATTGTTATAAGTGATTACCATAAGTATGAGTGAATTGAGCAAGACCCTTCACTCACTTATGTAAATTCAAGCGAATTAAGCAATGTCTTCACTCATGAGTGAATTGAACAAGAGTCCTCTAAATTTGAGTTTTTTTAGTAGTGTCTTCACTCACGAGTGAATTGAGTAAGAGTCTTCACTCACTTATGTGAATTCGAGTGAATTGAGCAGTGTCTTCACTCAAGAGTGAATTGAGCAACAGTGTTCACTCACAAGTAATAAGTGTGATTTTCTGCAAACCTTGTTAAATTGCTAACTTTGATTCATGAATTATAAAACATGAACTATGTGTTATAAGCTGTGGGTTTCCTTTTTAAAAAGGGATATATGTTATCGTATGTGCCATATTGTTTACTCATTGAGATCATCTATCTCACCCCTTTTTCTTTGTGTGGTTCCAAGTGAGTAGTATGAGGAGGCAAGGTGAAAGCTCAAGCATCCTACTTTGCTTAGGGAATTCCTTGTCCAAGATAATTGGTTTAATATGTTATGAAGAGTTATCCTTAGACGCTTCAAGAATATTTATTTTTAGATGTTTATTTTGAAATGTTATCTTTCGAGATTTTAATTGGGTTCTAAATATTATTTCCTTATAGATTATGTTTAAAGTATATTTTAACTATGCTTCCGCAACTTAAGGTTTTCTAAAAAAAAAGGGTTTATTTAAGTTAATGTAAGAGGTTTTGGTACAATCCTAGGCTATATTTGTATAAGTATAAGTGAGTTCTATAGGCGTGGGTTTCCTTATATCTCCCTATGTTCTAGGACTGTCATGTCTCTAAAAATAGGATGTGACAAAGGTGGTATCAGAGCTATAGGTTTATCCTTTATTGCCACTTAACCAATGTCAAAGTGGTATCAAAGCCATAGTTTTAAAAGTCTAGTTTAGACTTGTTTATATATCAGGTTAAATAAGTATAATCCTAGAGCATAGGAATTCCTGGCATGTCATTTGCAGTCTATCGCTAGCATTGTTCCGTGAAATCCTAGTAGGTTTTAGTAATCCTTGTTATTGTTGTGCGCCTTATGATTTTCTCTTCAAATGACCAAGAAGATTACCTCTGCTAGAGGACCGTGACCTAGAGCATCATATGTGGCATGCAAGAGGACATGGCAAGAGATGTTTAAGAAGGCCATGCCTATGATCCACCTGAAGCAAAAGAAGACTCTTGCGATGCGAATGATGTTAATTGATTGCTTAGTGATTTAGTATGCATTGATTTCTTTTATTGCCTATGACATGACTGACTTATATATGATAGGGAAATTCATGATGTTATAAGTTATATGGTACATGATTATGATATAAGATACATGCCATGAGATGTGATATATGCTATATGATATGTGATGTGATATATTGTGATGTGTACTTATGTGAAATGCATGATAAGTATGATAATTTGATAGTCGGGTTAAGTGAATTAAAAGGAGAAGTGGACTAAGTTTTGATCTAATTTAGATTAATGACTGATAAGTATAATGTTATAAGGTATGAAATACTTACATGTTATAATGGTTTGATATATGAATTATATGGAGTCCTTAAATGATAATTAAGATTGATGCCATAAGAACAGAAATGATAATTAGTAGTGATCATTAGGAGAATGAAACAAATTGGTTACATTATATATACATAAGTATACGGTATGAAGCAATTGAAGTATATCAAGGAATTTATGGCTTAAATGCTACCATACGGACTATAACAACAAGAAAGCAACGGATTTCTCTATCACTTATGTAAATGTCAAGTATAGTAAAAAAGGAATATTAATCTAGTGTAATATGAAAGAAGAAGGTATCATTCCCATTCGAATTTTTAATGCAAGATGCTTGATTGATTTTGGTGCTATGCATTCATTTGTGTTTACTAAGAGTCTTGGTAGAGATAAGGAATTAATTAATGAACCCTTAGTAGTGTTGACCTTTTTAGGAGCAATGATGGAATTAAGGTATTGTTTAAGGATTGTGAAGTAGACATTGATGGACAAAAACTTCCTGTGGAGTTATTGGAACTTGATGTCCTAGAATTTGATGTGATCTTAGAAATTGATTGGCTATATGAGTATGAAACTTGTATTGACTGTAGAGGAAAGTAAGTAGAATTTTGAACTAAGGATGGGAGAAATTTATGTACTAAGCAGATACCTATAATTAAGGTCTACTAGCGTAACCATGGAATGGATGAGTATACTTAGGAAGCCAAGGAAATGATGTAGTATAAGCATCCCCAGTTTTTTTGAGAACATGTGAGTAAGTATTGAAATTCGAGGATGAATTTCCTTTAAGAGGGGCAAACATAAAAGGATAAGTCTTCTCAAACTTGTAATGATGATAAAATGATAAGTATGATGCTACGCAATTTTGAAAATTTAATAATTTTGAATGTACATGAAAGAGATTTGAGTCCTCTGGATGAAAATATTTTAAGGCATTAGATACAATAATGTTCAATTGAGGTTATTGGAAATTTGGTAGTGATCTTTAGTACGGAAAGAATTTTTATTGAGATAACCTAGAATGGCATAGATTTGGAAAAATATATGAGTTACATAGAGATTTCATTGAATAGTAATGGTATTAGAAGGTTTATCATTTTAATATGGATAAGTTAAATGATTAGGAATGTGAAGGATAACAAGATGTAAGTGGAAAACCTAAAGTGAGATGATATTATGAGCTAAAGGTATAAAAATTACGAGGCATTGGGTAATTAAGTCATGATAATAATGTGTATATTATATAGAAAGAGAGTAAGTCTGAAATAGCTATGAGAAGTTTATTTGGGATTGTAAATCAATAGAATGCAAGTTCGTTTGGGATATTATATACATATAGGAATGTTTGCTAAGTTTAATTATGTTTTAATTGGTAAATGATGGGAATGTAGAAATTGTAATGCTAGCAAGGTATTAAACATGAAAGTATTTATTGAGGTTATAATAGATTAAGTAATAATTATTAATATGGAAAGAGAATTATCGAATATCAATTGGAGTTATTAATTTGGAATTTGTCTATTGGATTCTTATATGACTATATGTGATAAATAATGAATGGAAGTGGTAAGTAAGGTATTAGTATAGATGTTAATAATAATAAAGATATAAGGAAAAGAAATACCTGAGATTATATTTATTGAAGGTGAAATTAAAGGGTTAGTTACTTTTGTTTAAGGTTAAGGGATACAAAATTATTAAGGATTAGTTAAGATTTGCTTCAAGAAGAGATTAACATAGGTATAGATTAAGCTAAAGGTTTATCAATATGATTTTTGATAGATTGTGAGTATGTGTCTTACAGTACTCGATATGTTAATTATAGTTAGATATTGTGTTTGAATGGTGCAGCAGAAGCGTGGTGAAGAAGTTAAGCAGAGTGTGTTGTGCTATTAGATTTAAAAATTTGAGGACAAATTTCTTTTAAGTGGGGAGAATGTAACAGGCCACATCTGCCTTAGGAGTTTTAGTGATAAATTGTTTGGATTTAGGGTTATTGTGACAAACTGTGTGACTTTATGAAATTTCATATGTGATATAATTTATGGGTATGTGGCATATTAAATTAATTTTAATATGCCTAATATGAGTTATTATTATAAAATAAATGATTTATTTGAGGTGCATTAGCATAAAATAATTTATTTTATATAAATTAAATTTTCATGCAAAAAGGCAATTTTTATGCATAAAATAATTATGAGTATTTTAAAATAAATTTTAAATAAATATTTTGGGGGAAATTTTATAAAAAATAATAAAAAAAATATTTTATTTTTAATCACCTAAAATCATCCCCTAAATTAATTAAAAAGCCCAAATACCTAAAAGCTTACTACACACTCCTAACCTAGCTCATTAAGGGTATTAGTTGAAATTGCACCCCCAAACCCTAGTATTTAATGTAAAACTTAGCAAGCACCATATTTCTAGCAGCCACCACTCTATTTTTCTATATTTTGACAGAAAAATTCTCTCAAAATAATTCTCTCTACCGAAATTAAGAAAACACCTTTCAACTTTGCGGTTTCTCACCCGTATTCATAAATTTTTCTTTTTTTTCAATTTCCCATCTAATTTTTATGAAATAAATTATGAAAAAATTATTTTGAACTGGTTATTTACTAATTTCTATAGATTTAATTCAGTTTGGGTGAGTTTTTGAAAGAGAAATTAATTTCTCTAGCAAAAACATCAACCTTCCTACGCGATTTTGCCAAAGGTGAATCCTATAATTCAAAAATTGAAATTTTCAAATATAAATTCACTAAGGGGGTGGCTACTTCATATTTGGATTCTAAACTAATTTTTGATGTGTTTAGATGAAAAATATTGAATTAAAACATATTTCTACATATTACTATAATGACAGAAAAGTTTTAGAAAACAAGGAAATTCAAGGTTTTCATGCTAGAACTTAAAAGTTGAAAAACAATTTATAATTTCATGTGTATATGGCTGTCAAATTGAGTATGATGGAGTTCTAAACTGATATTTGTTTTTTTGGATGAAAAATAATTATTTAAATCATGTGTTTATATTTTACTGTAATGAACGAAAAGTGCGGAAAGCACGAAAACTCATGATTTTTACCCTAAACCTTAAAACTTGAAATTTTCATGCATTATTGTGATCTATCGCTACCGATTCATACATATGGATGTGCTAAAGTGATATTTACTATGATTTAATGAAAAATAATGGTTTAAAACACTACTTTATATATTACTGTAATGACCAAAAAATACCAAAAACAAGAAAGGTTCATGGTTTTGCATGCTAAGACCTAAAATTGGGATTATCATGTATATGCCACACCTATTGTTGCCAATGCATATACATTGATGTTCTAAAATAATTTTTGTTGTGATTACATGAACAATCTTGGTTCAAACCATGTTTCTACATATTACTATAATAGACGGAAAATGAAAAAAGTAAGAAAATTCAGATTTTCTCTTTAATGGAGTATTCGGCCATTGTTGGGATTTTTACCCCAATGTCTATAATTTTTATGTAGTGTATTTTAATAATTATTAACATGTATGAATGAATGATAAATGGTTAAATTGCATGTTGGTTGAATGAATGACTCTAGACAAGGCTAGAAGCAATTTGGTATACTTAAGGTATCTTAACCTTATGTTGTGATTAATATATGAATGTGGTTGGATAATATGAAAGTACATTGTATGATAAGTTAATAATGAATTAATGATCATGAGTTTATGATGAGATGATTGAAGGAATTCGTCAAAAGAGATAAGCATGATGCTTGAAAGGTTATTTGTTAAGTTGACATAAATGGAAGTGTTAAGTATAAAAAGATGGTTGTCAAATTGAATTGATATTAAGGCAATGATATTGTGTTGACCTTAGAAAGGTATTGACATGATTTATAATGTGTTTTCACATGGTCTTATAATGACTAAATGTATAAGACTTTTAAAGTCAACATGTTATATGAAGTGATGAAGTGCACTTATATGTGCAACTCTAAGCGTATGTGAATGTTATATGTGCATGGGGTAGTTATGTGATAGGATAGCATCATGATTAAATAAGTATTCAATTGAATATTATGTTAGAGTTTGAGGAGTTTTTGAGGTTTAAAAAGGCTACGTGTACTAGGAGCGAAGGAACCACAAGGTGAGTAAACATTATGTTCAAGTTATAAGTACAAGTTATCATGTTATGTGAACCTTTGATATCTTGAAACCTAAGTTTTTTTCTATTTTTAATTATGACTAAATGATTTCTTTGTAAGATTAGGTTGCCAAAGGACATTTGGTCCAAATCTATATCTTTGTGATTTGTTGCCTTACCTTACTTTCTTTCTGGAACTACACTGTTATTTATCTTTTATTCAATAAGCTAAACTGCTATTGCTATTGTGATACATGTTATTGTTTTCTTAAGTGCTACTGTTATAAGTGATTACCATAACGTACGAGTGAATTGAGCGAGACTCTTCACTCACTTTTGTAAATTTGAGCGAATTGAGTAGTGTCTTCACTCATGAGTGAATTGAACAATAGTCTTCACTCACTTATGTAAATTTGAGCGAATTGAGTAGTGTCTTCACTAACAAGTGAATTGAGCAAGAGTCTTCACTCACTTATGTGAATTTGAGTGAATTGAGCAGTGTCTTCACTCAAGAGTGAATTGAGCAAGAGTCTTCACTCACAAGTAATAAGTGTGATTTTTTGCAAACCTTGTTAAATTGCAAACTTTGATTCATGAATTGTAAAACATGAAATATGTGTTATAAGCTATGGGTTTCCTTTTTAAAAAGGGATATATGTTATCATATGTGCCATATTGTTTACTTATTGAGATCATCTATCTCACCCCTTTTTCTTTGTGTAGTTCTACGTGAGTAGTATGAGGAGGCAAGGTGATGGTTCAAGCATCCTACTTTGCTTGGGGAATTCCTTGTCCAAAATAATTAGTTTAATATGTTATGAAGAGTTATCCTTAAACACTCTGGGAATATTTATTTTTGGATGTTTATTTTGAAATGTTATCTTTCGAGGTTTTAATTGGGTTCTAAATATTATTTCCTTATGGATTATATTTAAAGTATATTTTAACTATGCTTCCACAACTTAAGGTTTTCCAAAAAAAAAAAAAAAAGGTTTATTTAAGTTAATGTAAGAGGTTTTGGTATGATCCTAAGCAATATTTGTATAAGTATAAGTGGGTTCTACGAGCATGGGTGACCTTATGTCTCTTTATGTTCTATGACCATCATGTCTCTGAAAATGGGATGTGACATTTACTCTTAATGAGTTAGGTTAGGAATGTTTTAGTGTAATGGGTTTTTGGAAAATTGGGCTTTTTATTTAAGTTATGGGCTGATTGCAATTAAAAATAAAATATTTTTCTTATCATTTTCTTTAAATTCCCCTCAAAATACTTATTTAAAAATATTTTAAAAATGCTCATAAAAATTATTTTATGCTTAAAAATTGCTTTTTGCATGAAAATTTATTTTATATGCAATAAATTATTTTATGCTCATGCACTTCATATAAATAATTTATTCCACAATAATAATTTATATTAGGCATATTAAAACTACTCTAACATGTCACATACTCATAAATCACACCACACATGAATTTTCATAAAAGCACATAATTTGTCATATGAATTTTCATAAAAGCACATAATTTGTCATAGTAGCTCTAAATTCAAGAAACTTGGCACTAAACTCCTAGAGTGGATATGGGTTGTTACATTTAGTAAGACCACCAAAGAAATAATTGTTGATCAACTCTAAACCTGAAATAGGTTTTGTGCTGCCAAAGGACATCACCATCTCCTATTCTTGGGGAAGTGCATCAGGTAACCTATTGGAAGGCATTATAGTGGGACTCTCCGAATAGGATTTTGGAAGATCACCCAAACATCCTTGTAAGACACAATAAAGAACTTCTGTTTCTAGTTTTGAGAGAAGAAGTCAAGTAGATGATCTTCCTCTCACTCTAGAAGTTGAAGTGGTCAAAACCCTTTTCACCGCCAAAAGATATAGTCCTGTGAGGTCTCACCTGAGCACTGACTTGATCCACTAGAAAGGGGAGCAGAATGCTCATTCGAGGGTCAAACTCACAGTTGGAGCTCTCAAGCTTAGATGGATTGATTTTAAAAATATTTTGGAAGTCACCATCCTAATTTATTTTTAAATGGAAAAATTAAGGAAAAACCATTTGTGACTCCAATTCATTAATTTTAATTAATTTACCCTAGGATAAAATCACTAATCTTTAAAACCAAAGATGATTTAGGGATTAAGTTTTTTATTCTAAATAATCTTGATTTGGCACCAAAATTTAATTTGGCTTTAAAATTTGATTTCATGAATGGCAATTATATGGTGACAATTAAAATGCATGATCATGGAATAATTATACATGCATGAGAAATTTCAAGAAAGCAAATAAAATAAAGTATCTACAAGTTAAGGAGAGTGTTTTTTCTAATCCTTATAGATATGAAAAGAACCACATAATCACTCCTTAACTCTAAAATAATTAAATTAAAGAGTTACATGAATTAAATGAGGGATGCTATCTCTAGCCTTCATGAGTTCTAGGAAAGCCACAAATTCCCTTACAAAGCAAAACACAAATATTGATAATTATATAAATGGAAAGAGGAATCAATTTAGGATTTGGATTTAGATTTCAAACATGTCTATATACCCCATTAAATGGGAATCAAAATTGATATAGTTTATTTCATGATTAAATAGAAGGTTCACGAATTAATTGGATTGATTAGTTAAGGGGTTGTATGAGTGAGAGGAAATATTACCTTTGGTTTTGGTGGGTGAGATGGATGGAGGATTTTACCAGACCAAAATTTCATCTCATCGATGCCGAATGGGGGATCCTACTCAAGGAGAGTGGATGAGAATGGAGGGTCAAATTGATTGATTAATTAAAAAGATTAATTAATTAATTAGATTAGATTAGATGGACAGATTAATTAATTAAAAAGACTACCTAATTAATTGGATGGTTTGATTTTAAAAAAAAAGTGGTTAGTTAATTAATTAAAAGGATTAATTAATCAATTAATTAATTAACTGAGTGATATGATTAAAAAAGATAAGTTAATTAAAAAGATTAATTAACTTAGATGGGAATGTATTAATTAATTAATTAATTAAACATGAGATTGATTGGAGGGAGAGAGAGAGAGAGAGAAAGAGCAAATAGATAGCCTATCAACAAATGCTCTGGGGTCCATTAAAATGCTAGAAATGGGAGCCTATTTATAGGAAAATGGGGTGATGTGCATTTTGGGAATGGTAAAAGTGAAAATTCAAGAAGGGTAAAACTAGAAAAGGGATGAAAATCAACCAAAAGAGGGGAAAAATTAGAATTTTGGAGCAGAAAAGGGGACTAGCTGTATAGGGGGTGCGACAAAGCACTTAGTCTATGCAGCATGTGGTGCACCACAGTTTGTAGTTGGCCACTGGGGCAAACACATAGCAGCACCCTCTTTTCCTTTTTTTTTTTAAGATATTGATGTTGATCCATGTTGGAAAATGGAGCGTCCAGATAGCAATGTACTTAAAGGCCTATTTTTCCTAGCAGCTCTATGTAGCATACTAAACTTAGTAAGTGTCAAGTTGCAGGCACATCATATGAGTGCAAAAATTGAGGGTTCACAAGTTCTCTCACTACCATACTAGTGACCTTAAACCCCTCCAATTCTCTCAAGATCCTAAGCCTAGCCAACACCTTTTAGTAGTTCAAATGAAGTTGGCAGATAGGTATTTTGTTTTCCCTCAATATACTTTTCTACAAGCTGTATACCAGAACCGAAGGCAAGACTATAGATCTTCTAAATAGACCATTCTATCTAGATTGCCTAATTGTCAATTGACGAATGTTCTAAGCCCTATAATACTAGGGCTATACTCCTCTAAAATGTTATACCTAGTCCTGATTGCTATCAGATGTTTGGGCATCAGCACACTAAAGAATCCTGCCGCTTATCTCCTTGCTTTGGGATCTTCAGGCTTAATGGTTTTGCATTTGGAAGCGGCTAAGTTTTTTATAAAAGAATCTTTCCAACCATACCTATTGGATGACTTATAGCTAGATGTGTGCTAGTAGATACAACCGCTTGATGAGATCGAGTTAAATCATATATATATATATATATACACAACCGCTTGACGAGATCGAGTATATATATATATATACTCGATCTCGTCAAGCAGTTGTGTATATATATATATATATATACACAATTGCTTGACAAGATCGAGTATATATATATATATACTCGATCTCGTCAAGCGGTTGTGTATATATATATATATATATATACACAACCGCTTGACGAGATCGAGTTATATATATATATATATAA